>JAVSBS010008643.1:159544-184113 GCA_033124195.1 Coracias cyanogaster
TTTTAATGTAATAAACCTTAACTTCAAGCAAATGCAAGCTATAAAATTCTATTGATGGGCTTCCCAGACGTTGCCAGTTGTGCTAATAGATACCTTTCTTCAATACAGTTTCTTTTTACTGTTTGACATATATCTTAAACAGAAATGCCTGTCAAGTAACCAGCAGGGTGCAGATGATAAACCCTGATGTATCCTTTTACTACACCTTAGATGCCATAAACTATACACAGAGATCTACCAATATATACAGCACTTACTATATATAACACTGTAGCACAGTACTGCTGATAGGCTTTTATAAATAAAGAGCACTAGGTATTTTCTCAGTGCAAAGGTCAGCAGATTAATACACTGTAGGTTTGTATTCTGTAGCTGGCATGTGTTTGTAGCTTGGCTATTATTCTTCTTTAAAGCTGCCAAATTATGCCAGAAGGTTCACGATAAAATACAAGAATAGGAGAAACTGTGTGTGCTGGTGAAAGGGGCTGTCATTTCAACTAATTATTTTTTGTTTAATAGAAAAAAATATTTAAAAACCCCATACCTGCAAAGGAGACAATTAATGTCCTGTAGTTGCCTTACACACACAGATTTGGAAATCTTTCCAATCACTTTCTTTACTTTGTCTAACCCTCCCATCTACTGCTAACAAAGGAAACACAAACCTTACACATTGCTATATTTCTTTCATAGTAAGGCAGAAATCTTTGGGCGTGTTTGATGAAGCAAAGCATTTAGAAAGTGGCATAAACAGAGAATGCCACCTTTTCATACATAGTCTGACTTAGAAGTGGAGGTTCTAAGTTACGAACTAACTTTTTTTTTTTTTAACAAACGCTGTATTCATGCGTTTCCCACACAAATCCCAGTTTTAAACTGAATCAGCACCTTCATAAATGCTGTTCAGCTTCTTCCCAAATTAACTGGTTGATCGGATTGAAGTTTTTTGATGATACTAAGGTGGGTCATGAGGTGGACATGTCCGAAGAGAGAGACAGCTTGTATAAAGATCAGGACAAAAGGGAAGAGTAAACAAGCAAGAACTGTATGAAGTTTAACAAAGATTCCCAGACGAACCGCTAAAAATACTTTCTTAGGAGAGCTATAGTAACTGTGCTTGCTTCAAATCCAATACCACTCTAAGTCCACGGTACATACATTCTAAGATGTCAGTGATTTGTAGCTCCCAATAACCAATTACAGCTATGTTCTATATATAACATATTAATTTTCATTACAATTATTATGTTTTTATTATTGTATTTTATCATTACTGCTATTATATTTGCTTTTGTTTTAGTTATTAAATTGTCCTTATTTCCACCCAGGAATTTTAGCTTTTTTTTTTTTTTTTAATTCTCCTCCCCATCTTGCTGGGAGGTGGGAGGAGTGAGTGAGAGGCTGCCTGGTGCTTAGCTGCTGGCTAGGATTAAACCACAACAGTCCACAATGTTATGGTAATAGTTGTGTGATAGCTACAGCACAACACTGTCTTCTGTTTCCCTTTCTGAACATTAGTTTTAGGTTACTTTTGTGTCTTAATTTAAGTCTTGGACTACCCATATTTTTCCTAATCCTTTTCCCATGAAACTAATTTTAAAATCTCCTGATTGCACCTCAAGTACTGTGTTCAGTTTTGGGCCCCTCACTACAAGAAAGGCACTGAGGTTTCAGACAGACAAATCTGTATTTCCCCTTTTAAATTCTGTTTAGGAAAATGAAAATTATACTAGAAGTGTATAGACACATCACACCAAATGGAGTATTTTTCCCTCTTCTATTATCCATGTATACACTGTACATACCTCTGTATAAACAGAAACTCCAGACAAACCTTAATGTCTGAACAATAATTTATAAAAGTTTTTTTAAAAAGATTACTATTGGAAAGCTTATAATAATATTTATAGTGTGACAACTTAAAATTACTTGTATATTTTTTATACAAGAAGGCACGTTTCACATTATGTAATGAAAATATATTTACTATAGTGGTGATCCATATTGTTTGTGCATATTTATAACATATAGTATCTACTGTAATATTATTGGCTAGCTGGAAATCATTGAAATAACATTGGAAATCACTTACTAAGTAGTATTACAACAATGACACTGCATGCTTATTTACCTCTTGGGTCTCACAGAGTGCCCATTACTTGGTGAAGGACCTTAAAACCTGCATTTAGGAAACATTTAGGAAAAAATACAAGGGATTTTTTGCTGGACTTTAAATATCTTTTTGATAACTGAAAGTAATTTACTTCCTCGGAATCCCAGAGGAAGTATTTTACAAAGCAAAAACTAAATCTAGATTTCTTTAAGCCCTATTGTCTTGACTTAGCCCCAAGATCTACTATATTCAAATCATAAACTGGCCATGGACTATTTCTTTTGTTGTTATAACAGTGTATTACTTTTAAATTGGACATTTAGGTTTTTACCAAGAATCTCAGAGGTGTTGTTAATACATCTAACTTTTGCCCTTAGTACTATCATCTCGGCACTGGTGTTTTCTGTCTTTAAAGACTTCACTGTACCTTGCATGAGTGCCAACATAGTGTACGTGTGCAATACTCTGTGACATTTATCTATACACATATATGTTATATCTTAGCCAACACATCATAGCCATTGTGGCTGTTTAAATTAATTTGATTTAATATGACTGTTTTAATTTTAGCAGAAATTTAAAGTGTCAGATCTCTAAAAAAGGAAATTCTAAATAAGAAAAAAACAAAACTGTATGTATTGTCCAGGTTTTATATCTGACTTTTAAGTTATTGATTCAACACTTCTTATTTCTTCAAAAATGCTGTTTTCTACTTTGTGAAGTTATAAAGACATTGAAATAAATGTAGTTATATTAGTAAGAAACTGGATTAATGACTGAGTGAATCAAACACAAATTTAAGACAGTAAGCTTCTTAAAGACAGAATTTATATAGAAACATAGAGTCATTTCGGTTGGAAAAGGCCTTCAGGATCATTGACTCCAATTATTAACCTAGCACTGGCCACTGCTAAACCGTGTCCCTAAGCACCACATCTACACGTTTATTAAGTACCTCCAGTGATGACTCAACCACTTCCCTGGGTAGCCTGTTCTGATGCTTTCTTTCTGTGAAGAAATTTTTCCTAATATCCAAACTAAACCTACACTGGCACAACTTGAGGCCATTTCCTTTCGTCCTATTGCTCATTACATGGGAGAAGAGACCAGCCCCCACCTTGCTACAACCTCCTTTCAAATAGTTGTAGAAAGTTGTAAAGTGTCCCGAGCTTCTTTTTCTCTGGGTTAAACACCACCAGCTCCCTCGGCTGCTCCTCATAAGACTTGTTCTCTACACCCTTCACCAGCTTCATTGCCCTTCTTTGGACATACTCCTGGACCTCACTGTCCTTCTTGTAGTGAGGGACCCAAAACTGAGCACCGTATTCAAGGTATGGCCTCACCAATGCTGAATGCAGGGAACAATCACTTCCCAGTCCTGTTGGCCACACTATTCCTGATACAAATAATATATGTGATAGGCCAAAGAGCCATAACCTTTGTCAGGGGTAGAGTAAAACGGCCACTTCCCTAACAGTTTTGAATCTAATTTGCAAGGTTTGAAACCACAATAGTAGTCCTTTTACTCAGTTTGCTGTGAATCAGGGAAGAAAGCTCCTCCCTTCCCTCTCTGCTGTACCCCCAGCAGCAGCTGTGGAAGATCATTGCTACATCAAGCATGGCCTTTGTCATGATCTTTAAGGGACAGACAATCACATAGCTAGCGTGAATGAAACAGAGGATTAATTAATTCCCATATATTACTACACTAAATGGCAAGAATTGGAAATTACAAAAGAAGATTTTAAGTGTATCTGGACAATTAGTCAATGTGATCACTTGCACATTACAGTTCTAAACTTGCCCCAATTAATAGCAAATAAATTTTATATTAGTCTATAGCATTAATTAAGCACACAGTTCAGTCTGGGACTTTGTCATTGCCCATTGTCCCTGAGCACTCTCTCATTCCTGTAGAAAGCTAGCTAAAAGTTTTGCTTATGACATTGTAGCTGACACATGGTTTCTTCAACAGACTAAGGCCAACGTAGGCTACCCACATGAAACTGCTCTCAGTTTATCTTGACCTTCCACTGAAAGCTGGAAATTTCGTCCTGTAATTCTTCCTATTAACATTTTCAAATGTAAGAGACAAGAAGATATCTAGGACATGCTTCACCAAACATATGGGTCATCTAATGTTACCATTGAGGATTTCAGAAGGAGCATAGGTAAGTACTTCATGCATAGAGAACTTCAAGGAGAATTGAAGATCAGTCTGTACATTTACAGACAAAGAAAGGTCACTGACAAGAATCATTCATATGGACATTCATATTTCCATCTCCTTTGATTTCAGTGGGATTTAGGATTGTAAAAACCTTTGTATATCTGAGTCAAAATTCTCCCAATCCCATCTAATGGAGCATATAGAGCTTTTCAATTGTGTTGAATCAGATAAAGATTATTTCATCTTTTCAAAAAGTATCACTGTATTTTTCCTGAAATGTAGATGTACCCAGCTTGATGCTTAGTTTTATCCCTTTCTCTGATGCAGTGGACTTTATCGCAGACAAAGTATAGTTTTGGCACAAGAAGGAACCAGACTATTTAAGCAGCACATGTTGAATCAATAGGACACACGTTAATTACACAGTCAGAAGTCATTGCTTCATTTATAATTAATGATCATGAATGTATTTATAAATTTGTAATCTGAAATACAGCTGCATGGTACTGATCTGTATTCACTAAATGATTTTAAGCAAGCATGCTCCTACAGAGCAGTATCTCTAACTTAGTAGGCATATTAAGTATGCTCTGTAGCCTAGGACAAAGACACCTGTGGTTATTCACAACTCTTCCAACAATCTTTTTTATTCTTTTTTTTTTACACTTTCACCTCTTCACAGAAAAGTCTAGATTTAAATGGTGTTTACTCAATGCCTAGAACTGGGAGTTCAAATATCTAGCAAAGTCTTGGGATGACAATCTGTTATCTACAATTAAATCATACATTGGTTTTCATATACTGCATATGCTTCACACTAGAATAGGAGGTTGTATTCTCTGAAATGTTATTTCATATGTAGTTGTAAACAAAAATAGAGCAGCAAAAAACAGCCAACTCCATTAATGTCTGTTTCAAAATCCATCCCATTATTGTATAGGTTTTTTGGACTATAGTGACCTTACAGATCTAACAGTGTCATTCTTGAATTATAAGTCTCATATTTATCTTCCATTGTTGTTTTGCTTTTAACAGATGAGAACATGGCAAGTTTCTGCAACTCTGCATGAAGTACATCATAAACATGACTGTAGAGATGTACTGGTTTTGGCTGAGATAGCTGGTAGAGTGCTTTGCCTTGGATAATACATGGGAGTTTTAGTTATTGAGGAGTAGTGATTACACAGCATCAAGGCCTTTTCTGTTTCTCACTTTGTCCCACCAGCAAGTAGTCTGGGGGTGCACAAGAAGCTGGGAGGAGACAAAGCTGGGACAGCTGATCTCAACTGACCAAAGGGATATTTCATACTATGTGACATCATGCTCAGCAATACAAGCTAGAGGAAGAGGGAGGAAGAGTGGACTTTGGACTTATGGCACTTTTCCTCCCATGTAACCATTACAGTTTACCGGTGGGAATAAATGAATGAATTCCTGATTTTGCTTTGCTTGCACTTGCTTTACCTATTAAGCAGTTTTTATCTCAACCCACAAGATTTCTCTCTTTTACCCTTCTGATAATCTCTTCCATCCAACTGTGGGAGAGTCAGTGAGTGTCTGTGTGGGGCTGACCTGCCCACTGGCGTGGACACAACATAACATGAGAGTACCTTGGCAGCCTTATTTCAAACAAAATAAAATGGAAGTAAATTTTAATCTAAGAGAAGTTAAAAAAGTATCCTTCCCCAAAAGTATGACTTTCTAAATCCAGAAGGCCTCCACAAGCTTAACTGGTTTTAATGCTTCTAGTCTTCCAGCTGTATGAAGATTTACTCTATACAAGCTTGCATTTAATATGAATGATAGAATACAGCCTTTGAACAAAGTTTATTATTATATTTACAGAAATCCTATTTATTAAAATGATTTTACAAACATAAATGCCCTAAACTCTTTGATTCTACCCTTTCTATGCATGTAGGCATTTAAGAAGTCATTTCTTAAAGCTCCATGTACAAAGACATCCAACACAGCCAACATTATTTCCTTTCACTCCAAGAGAGACATAATGACATTTTTGCTTCTAAGTAGTCTCATGAGCAACAATGCAATCAAAATATTTGATTTAAACAGCAAACATTATGTGCCTCTGATTAATAATCACAGAATTGCAGTGACAAGATCAAAGCAAAATAAATCCAACATCATTTGTTGGAACTCTTACTGGCAGATACTACAGCCTGAAATTTCATGAGATAGCCTCACAAGAAGTTTCAGTTTCACTGCTCGAGTGGACCTGATCCAAGTCATTGGGGGAGAAATTCAACTCACCTAACTATAGGAATCCCACATATAGATCTTAAATCTAACCAAACTAGTCTCCTTAGACTCCCATTTCATCCACTAGAAAGATACAGGCACCACGATATCTAATTCACCTATTTTGGATGTCTTTTCCGGAATAAGATTAAGTCCTTAATTATTTTCATAATATATAAAGCAAGATTCATAGTACAGAATGGGAATATAGACATCTAGTACCACTTATCAACATTTATTCAGATAAATCTTATCCTAAGAGTGTTTTTCTTCATGTATATTTAGTCAGATTAGTGTATTTATATATCTATCTTATATATAAGAAATATTCAGAATCCTCCAGAAATCCTACAACAGTGTAGCAACCGGTGCCAATCAGCTTCTTCTCTGTTTATTAGTCTTCCAAAAGCTTGCTCTAGAATGGATGTATCAAGGTAAAATGGTCCTTATTTGAATAACTCATTTTCATAGAATCATATAATGGTTTGGGTTGGAAGGGATCTTAAAGATCATCTAGTTCTACCCCCCTTGCCATGGGCACGGACGCCTTTCACTGGGACAGGTCACTCAAAGCCCCATCCAACCTGACCTTGAACACTACCAGAGATGGTGCATCCACAACTTCTCTGGGCAACTTGTTCCAGTGTCTCACCACCCTTACAGTAAAGAATTTCTTCCTAATATCCAATCTAAATATCTTTCAGTTCGAAACCATTACTCCTTGCACTATCACCACACTCTCTGATAAAGAGCCCCTTTTCATCTTTCTTATAAGCCCTCCTTAAACACTAGAAGGCCACTATAAGGTTTCTCTGGAGTTTTCTCTTCTCCAGGCTGAACAACCCCAACCCTCTCAGCCTTTCCTCATAGCAGAGGTGTTCCAGCCCTTTGAACACCTTTGTGGCCCTCCTCTGGATTTGCTCCAACATGTCCATGTCCTCCTTATATTAGGGGCCCCAGAGTTGAACACAGTACTCCAGGTAGGGTCTCACAAAAGCAGAGCAGAGGGGGAGAATCACCTCTTTGACGTGCTGTCCACACTTCTTTTGATACAGACCAGGATACAGTTGGCTTTCTGGTCTGCAAGCACACATTGATAGGTCATGTTGATCTTCTCATCAATCAATATCCTCCATGCCCTTTTCTGCAGTGTTGCTCTCAAGCCACTCATTGTCCAGCCTGTAGTGGTAACCGAGTTGCCCTGACCCAGGTGCAGGACCTTGCATTTGGCCTTGTTGAACTTCATGAGGCTTGCACAGGCCCACCTCTCAAGCCTGTCAAGGTCCTTCTGGATGGCATCCCTTCCCTCCAGCGTGTTGACCACACCACACAGCTTGATGTCATCAGCAAACTTGCTGAGGGTCCACTCAATTCCACTGTCAATGTTGCTAACAAAGATGTTGAACAGCACTAGTCCTAATACCAACCCCTGCGGAATATTTTGTTATAGAGGACACTGTTACATGTTAATCATATCATTTTTTTCTGATATAATTGAAGTATTAGCACTGCAAGTTAACAGCTCATTTTAGATAAGTCCTCCTTACATCAACTCACTCATTAAGTTCCTTCTCTGGATTATTTCCCTTCCCCATTTTTTTTGCTTCATCTTTCAGAGCAAAAATGTGTTTAAGGTAACTGGAAGGCAGAACTCTTCTGAGAATTTGGATTTGCTGTCTGCAGTTATCCTAAAAGCACACAATATATGCGTCTATACATAACATACATAAATATGAGGAAAGGAAGGAAAGAAAAATGGGATGTCAAAAAGGAAATAAGAGGCCATGGCATGCCTTGCTTTAATTTTCAGCCACTGAAGAGCAGCAGCATCTCAGAGATATGAAGGTGGGAGTACAAAGGCTTCTTGGTGAGTGTGCAGGGACACTCCGATGACAAGTAGTCTCTCTTGTGTCAGGTCTGTGAAGACCATCCATTTTGCTCAGTGTATGTCTATGACCTGGAAAGTAAACAATGTGTCAGCCTACATAAGGAATATGATGGGCAATAGCATAGGGAACAATTAGAAAGAGCAAATCATATACTGTAGGCACTCAAGGATATTTTAGGTCATATTTTCTGGTCATTTCACGTCAGAAATTACTTCAGCAGTTAGATGAAATAACCTCTCTGAAGAGACTGAAAAGGCTGGAATATTCTTATTTTTCAATTTTGGCCTAAAAAGGAAGTCCTTACACAAAGATACAATAGAATTACATAAAATGGTGAAAGGTATATACAGAACGTTTGTCAGGAGTTCTCTGTATCATAAGAGATGATCATTCACTGAAATTATAAGATTGTTTATACTATGTCAAAGGACAAAACTCTTGGAAGTCCACTACTACATGATTTCAGAAAGCAGGAACTTCATACAATGTTATGAGAAAATGTAGAAAAAATATTAAATATGAAACCTTTATTTTTAAGAAGTTTAAGAATTTTTTTTTATTTTGAGCTTTCAAGAAGATTTGCTTAATCTAGATAGCAGCAAAAGATTCATTCGGATCCTATTTACCTCAGCTTTTACATACATTCCTATTTAGTATTTCATTTCGTGTAACTTGATGGCTGCAAATATTAGCGTTTTAATCAATAATTGTGCTTTGGCTTTGTTCTTAATCCTGGAAAATCTAGCACATTTGATCAGAATAGTTAATTTTTTATATATGGTTTTGTGTAAAACAGTAGGTATATTCACACTACATACAGTTTTAGCTTTAGTACTAACAGACTCCCTTTCAGTTGCCTTTTAGACACGACCATAACAGATGCGATTATATGGCATAAATACCTTATGGTAAAGTGGTTCTTTACAGAATGGCACATAAGGGAAACAGAAACAAATTAAGGGACTCAACTGTAACGCATCCCTGTTGGCAGGGGACTCTAGGGACAGCAGAAGGTGTGTGAATGTCAGGGTAATGAACTGTAGGTGAGAAAATTGTTAAAAGGAGAGAAGGAGAACCAAAAAAAGAGATGACTATGTCTTTACAGACCTCACTGCATAAAAATGAGCAAGGCCTTCTTATATCTCTGTTAATTTCCCTGTTTGTTTGTTTGTATGATATCTAACAAATAGGGTAACAAATTTGTCATGAATTCTTAGAAGCTGGTGATGAATAAACAATTGTTTTAAGTCCAGAAATGTTCCTTCACTTCCTCTCATCAGTGTGAAAATTACTGAAATAGTGTCAAAATGTATACTCACTGTTTACCAAGGGTGAAAACCTGTGTTATGCTTTGTTTTCTCCTGCATAGAGGAATTCACTTCCTTTCTAAAAAAGATTCACCTAATTCATGTGAATAAATGAACAAGATAGTGCCAGATATGTTCTGTGTCACTGCAAATCTATTCCAGAGACTCTAAAACTGCAAGGTTCAAGAGAGCCACTAATCTATGTCCTCTACATAAAAGAGAGTGTGGCCTTATGAATAGTAAATTGAAAGTCTTTTGTCTCTAATGTCAACTTAATGACTTCAACGTTTCATCTTATTGCAAGAAATCCAAGTCAGTGTAATCCTATGACATGCTATGAAACAAAATCTAATCTTTTTAAAAGATGTAAGCATTTTCAGTGAGAACCTGGGACTTGAAGAGGGTAAATATGAACAATGACCTGACATCAGCAAGTGCTTTTATTCATTTGAAAAGAATGTTAAGCTTCACTTAACCACCATATTAAAATAGTTCTTGTCATAGCAGGACACTTTTACTCTTCATGAATATAATGAAGTGATCTTATCTTTGAAGCACATCAAAGATGTTCTGAATAAGAACAAAAGTCTTTCAGTGCTTTCCTCTACTACGGGAACACAGAAATTCAAGGCAGAATATAACATTATCCTGTGTGGATGTTCAGACTGAATGGACAGATTGATAAATGGTGAAGATGGAACAAACCTTCATGTTCAAAATCCTGCATTAATAAGCAAAAATATTTGATGTATCATCTGGTTACATTATGAGCTAAAGAATGGTTTCAATTTAAGTGGCTCCCTTGAACGCTCAGTCAGTTTGCACTTAAAAATGTGAGGAAATTTTCTCAGAACTGATGAATGTGAAACATTCATAGTGGGACAAATTCAAAGCCATAATAGCCTTTGCCCTCATCTGGATTGATTTCTAATTCTTTGCCCAGTGACATTTATAATCATAAAATAAAAGTTTTTTTTCTTTCCTCTAGTCCAGTTCCTGAGAACAGGGCTCCAGCCCAGTACTAGTATAATTTTCATAAAATTAATTGTCATCTTTTGGCCACAGTAACTCTGACAGCACCAGTGGGTCTTCTGATCAGCCTCTCCAGGGACCCCTACCCCGGTCCATGGGCCAAGAGTCCTCCACAGCCTGACCCGTTCCACCAGTGTTACTGTGGCAGATCAGAGAAGCAGCCAAGGGACATCACCATGCAGTCGTTCCTGTTGGGCCAACTCCGGCACCTAGGCATCCCCCATCATTCCCATCTGCCCCTTCCTTGACGTTCTGGGCTGCCCTGGCTGAGGAAGCAGAGTCTCCTTCTTCACTACTGAGTAGTATCCTTGTGTGTCCCAGTGGGAAGGGGGTACCCAGACCCTAGGGGCAAAAGCTAACCCCAGGATCATCTTGAGGCTGTTTTCCCCATCTTAATCCTCAAGCACCCCGGGTCCCAGTACTTCCTTGTATGGACAGTGGCCTGGTTGTGCCACCACCCTAACCATACCTGCTGCCAAGATACCTACTGAGTATGGCAGCCCTCCTCCACCCTGAGGATTGCAATCCATGGATTTAATTATGCAATATCCACACCAAATATTACATCCCCCAGTCGTTCCATGTCCTCATCTGAGCACAGCCCAAGCCCTGAGATCCTTCAGCTCTACTTAGCCCCACAAGGCTGCAGCCCTGACCTGCCCAGACCCTGCCTCAGCCAAACAAATCTTGTCTCCATCAGTGCAGCTATATGAGCACAACAACTTTGCTCATGTATTTAAGAAAGGGGAAGAAACCTTGCCGCTCCTTTGTCTGAGTACAGCCCATTGCCCTGATCCCAGTAGAGAAGGTATGCTTCAGGCACATCTGTACTTACCACATCCTAAATAAGCTGCATTTGAGAAGTGCCTCAAGAATAATCTGGCACTGAGGCTGATATACCCCTTCACCTATCCTGCTGAGCCCCTGTATTTTTGGCAAAAAGAAGTATGGGGATCTTAGCTAGGGAGAAAATTACAGACATATCAATGAAGAAACAGCAGGGCTTGCCTGTCCACCCAGAGCTCTTTGAATTTCTTCAGAAGCTTTACAGTTCACCAGGTTGGACCTGTGAAGATCTTAGAATTTGTTCCAAATCTGGCAAGGGAATGAGTGCAAAACTGCTTTCTGTGACAGGCATGGATGCTATAGGTATCCTGTGGTGCCACTTGGGGTCCTCAAAGCTCCAACCACCTTCCAGCACTTTTTGATTTAACAGCAGATCTGCCACCCTTGCAGGGAAATATAGTGTCCTACTAACTGTGGACCTATTTACTAAGAAATCTCATTTCATATCCCCCAGGAATTACTCATGGTGCAATAGGCTGCTTAACTTGTCCTACATCATGATTCTTTAGCTATGGCCTCCTAGACAGCAGTGCTTTGTTTACAGTCAGATATTGAAAGGAGCTCATGAGGAGTACCTTCCAAAACCAGTCCCTGCAAGTCGTGAGGACACATCTTGGTCTGGCAGGAGAGTTTGTTGGTAGGGTCTTGAGGACACCACCAGGCCTGACTGTTCCTGACAAGTCTTCCAGGGTCTACTACAGCACTACTCACAGCCCTGGACCCCATTTCAGCTCAGGCCAGGGCTATGCATACTTGGAGTGAGGACTAAAAATATTTCAACAGCAAAGCACATAAACAACAGTCGGCTTTGCATTTGACGTAGTTACTCTACAGTGAAGATTGAATTTCCTTTTTTTTTTTTTCTTGAAGTAGGAGATATTTGTAAGGAAAGCAAGGGAAGACTGTCTTTTCTCTACCTGCTTTGCAAAGGAGCATTCTCAGAGAATATCATTGTTCTGTTTCAACATTGCTAATAAGATGTTATTGTCAGTGGATGGAACAGGCATATAGGATCAGTAAAAATGCCTGGATTTTTAATGTTAATTTCCAGGATTTCATTTGATACATTATTTCTTTTAAGATCTTTTTATGCTAGGAAACACTATTCACTGCAATAATACCATGCCATAAACAATAATATTAAAGCTCTTGTAAACAAGTGTTGCAATAAAGTCGGTACTAGATAATAGCTAACTAAAAAAATTATAGTTCTCAATTTGCCAAAACAAAAAATACTGGCAACGAAGTACAAACCACAGAGAATGTCCCTCCTATATTACATTTCCCCTGTAAGTACAACATTTAAGCTGTTTTTGAAGATTGAGTAGCTTCATGTCCTCCATCTATAGCGTTTCTAATTGTTTGCAGTTGAGGTTGACTTATATCAGAGTGGGTAGTAATAAAGTGCATATTTAATCACTGCTAAACTCTGTCTGCAAGCTGCTCTTAATTTTATGAGTCCTCTATTTCCTGCAATATTTGGGGTAGAGGAAGGAGGGAGGGGAGGCTAGAGGGATATTCAACAGAGGTCTTTGGTGGTTGCCAAAGACCTGTAATGAACTAGATTGTGCCTTCTCAGTATTTTCATCCTGGGACAGTACAGAGCAACATTGCTTCCCTGCAGAGAAAGCTCCAGGGGTAGACTGCAGAAATTGCCTGCAAGCAGCTTCAGGAGTTGCAATCTGTTGCACAAGGTGGACCTATATTGTTTTGCTGGACAAGAAGTGAGGTGAGTCCTGTCTGTATCCATTCACACTGGATTCAGCCCTTGACAGCTCCCTCCCTACAGGGTATTGCCTAATTATAATTTCTGATGACAAAATAGTGGTGTGCAAATCATGATGACAGAGTAATGAACTGGAATAGGATTATAAAAATTGAAAAGGGTGCCATCCTATTTCAGATGAGGCTTACACCAACTGAAGGAAGGCAGTGCAAAGTAGAGCCACACTTAGCTATAAACTCACTTTGTACTGTGCAGAAGGGGTGTACTAGTTCAGGTATGGGAGAAGGGAAAGAATAAGTAGGAAGGCAAACCGACTTCATGGTTTCAGCAGATTGCACCTAATTCTCAACAGATTTCCGAGGATTTAGTCTACTCTGTAGGTGCCTCTGCTGTTTATTACTATGGGTCAAGCACATGCTTTCCTAATGGGACTGAGTGACCTAGAGGGAGGATATGCTGCAGGGAAGAGGACCATGAAGGAAGGTGAATGTTGCCTGAGACACCTATCTTTTGTGACATATCTTACAGGAAGAAAAAGGCAATGTTTTTTTTAAAAAATCAAATCTTTATTATTCCTGTGGTCTGACACAGTTGTCTTAACAAGTAGCTGAGCAACCTTTTTAAGGTACCTACTATGAGGTAATCAGTGTTACTCTTCAAGTTCCCATAAATCATATCAACTTCCTTTTCCGTTAGTTATTTTGTGAACTACTATTATATTATTACAAGCTGAAAGTCTTTGCATTGTAGCAAAGCTTCCTATAAAAATGATCTCATCTTCTAAATAACAACTTCACTGTAACAAGCTTTCACTGTCGACCCTGGGGGAAAAATACAGTAACTAGCCATATGCCAACATTCAGAGGAAGTAGAAACTGAGGTATAGAATATGAAGGTTTCTTTAGCATTCAAAATCAGGGAAATATTCCACTTTATTTTTATTAAGGGGCTTATAGTTAAGTGAGCCACCTCAGTGCTCTCAAAGCCCAAAGAATCTGGTGATTTGCACTCTCTGCATCTGCTTTGGTTAAAATGCATGTAGTGTTTTGCTGCCATGGTGACAAACACGTCCATCCTGATTTCACTCTTGAGAGCATGGAGGATGAAAAAACATCAAGTTATTATAGCTATAGGATAACAAGTGTCACAGAGAGGGTGAAAAATTTAACCATTGTTTGGAATTATAGATCTATTATAAAAAATAATGTACATTTGTTTTATAAATTCTTTTCAGACAGTTGCAGTTAGTGCCTTAAGAGACTATCAAATTCCAAGCAATCTGAAGAAAAAATTAGGACTAAATATCTCTTCAGTCATTGACTTTGATATATTTTTACTCACCAAAGGGTTGTTTGGGGGATTTTTATGGGAAAAAATGAGAGACTGGCAAAGTTCCTTTTTGCTTTTCATAAAGGAGTAGAAATTCAGCTGGAAAACATTAACATGAATTGGAAGCAATAGCTTAAGGTGTTCCATTTGTAGATTAACATATATGTGCTTCACTGCTCAGATCAGATGCTAATTCTGCAGATGGAAGTCAAAGTACAGGAGGGAATAAAAAACGGAGGTGAGGAAGACTGACTTACTTTCATCTAAAAGGAATAGTTTTTGTCTTTGTCTTGAAAGACAAGATATATTGAAAGGTTTCTTTAATCTTGATTACTATTTGATATGTTTTCTTTCTGAAAATCAAACTTCTGTTGATCAAAATACTGAATAAAGTAGTATCAGGGGAAGGGATTTCTGTGTAGGGTGGATTTTCATTTTTCCAATCAACTTTTAAAATGCTACCTTTTGCAGAAGATATAGAAATCCCACAAGGATATATTGGCTCAGTTGTAATTTAGAGAGAACGTGCATCTTGCTTGATAATCACCTGCGGTCTTCGAAACACCTTGATGGCACATCTATACCATCTCAGCATTTTATTGGCCTAGATATACATTACCTAGCCTAGTAAATCCACTGGGAGCCAGACACAATTTAATATTATTAGAATGGTGTATGATTCATATACAGCATGCTAGGACTTACATATTAAAGATGTAATGTATTTCCCAAATGGATCACTACTGCTTACTGGCAATACTGCCTGGAACTTCAGTCGCTCTGAGCAAGATAGTGCTGCTCTTTGATATGTAAACAAAGATTTAAGGTTATAACTCACTATTTATTTATTTTTTCTTTTGTACACTGTTAGTTGATCATTTCTTACTGCTGCATTTCATGTATGCTCTGCAAAGCAGAGATTCTTAGCTGAGATTTTTGTGATGTGCAGTGTCACAGAGTGATACATAAGTTGTCCTTACAAAAATTCCTCTTCAGTGCTTACTCTTGAAGAACAAAGTCATGATTCTTTGCAAAGAAAGTGGATATTTCACTGGAAAGCTTGGAAACTGCCAACAGTCCATTGGAAGCTATGAGCATCTGCAGAGGCAGATTTGTTGGTTTTCCTCTCTCGAGTCATTCATTCTCTATTGGTAGCTACTCCCACTAGATTAGTGGGAGTAACTACTAACTCACTCCCCTGCAGTGGGATGATGGACAGAATCTGAAGGGCAAAAGTGGATCAAAATAAAGACAGCTTAATAGAAGAAGAAGAAGAAGAAAAAAAAGAAAAAGAAAAAGAAAAAGAAAAAAAAAAAAAACAATGCAAAAGCAAGAACTCACCTCCAGCAGACTGATGCCCAGCCAGTCTCCAAACAACATCTCTTTTGGAGATACTCATTGCCTCATCGTCATTGTTATTGCTGAGCATGATGTTATGTGGTGTGAAATATCTTCTTCTGCTTTAGTTTGCTATGCCTCCTCCCATCTGTTTGTGCACCCTAAGCCTGGGGTTGGCAGTAAGAGAAAACGAAAAGGCCTCTATGCTGTGTAGTCACTGGCCAACAACAGATACGTCATTGCTGTGATGAAACACTGTTGTGGCCACATATCTAAACCACTGCACCATACAGGCTGCTATGAAGAAAGTAACTCCATCACAAGTAGACCCATTAAAGTTAGTTTCGATGTTTGGGAAAGTTTATTTGAGCTTTAGGGCTAAAATCAGGTCAGGGTGGATTCTCCTAACTATAGAAAATGGAAACATTTTCTCAGAAGCAAGGAACAACACACATGGGAAGGGAGATCAGAAGGTCATCTGGCCTGAGGTGCTGTGCAAGTCAGGGTTTCTCTCTTCTGAGGTTTGCTCCTCAGTGCCTGTTCCTAATTTCATCTTCTTTAGCTAGGAACCAGTAAATGCAAAAGATAAAAAATGCCCATGTGGTTTCCAGAAAACATACTTGATACCAATATTACATAGATAGAATGTTAATTTTTTTCTTGTGTTCCCAGTGTAAAGGTAAAATTACAAATGAGCCAGGAAACCCAAAGTCAAAGCTAGAATTTTCTTTCCAGGTTTCACACTTGTGCATGGACATACACAGAGCCATAAATAACTTCAGAATGTGACTGCTTGTCATTAAGGGATGCTGAGATAGAAGATTTGTGATGAAAGGTCGTCTACCCAAAAGATGGAATGTGACTGCTTTGATGATTCCTAGACTATTGAAAATAATTTATTTTTGAGAGAACTGGCTGATAATCTCAAAACATATTTATTATATAGCAGAAGTTTAACATAGGGTGGAAGAAAATAGAAAATTATTGCGAACTACTTAAATGAGAAAAATGTGAACAGGAAACAATGTATCTGAATAGCTCTGGTCTTGTTTGGACTCAGCGAAATTAGAGTTTAAAGAAAGATGAATGTGAGCAGAATTTAACTTTGTGTCTGTAATGTCTCATGGATGAGAATCTTCTGTTCCATATGTAAAATGCATAACACCATTTTATTGAGTAAGACAAGCACTTTTAACGTAATGAAAACTCAATAATATATTATGACAGTAAAGCCTTATACAAATTACTATTCCAGGTAGTGTCCATTTGATTTTAATGTGTTTCTCCCCCCAGAAATTACATATCAAAATGCAATTACAGTAACTTCAAACAGACAGAAAAAAAAAATATATTTAAACAAGTTATGAAAAAGAATTTTTCTCCTGGAAGTACGTGGGTTTGAACAGTGTTTCACTTGTTACTATCCTGATATCACACTAAGAAAATTATTAATTACAAAAATGCATATTCTGAAATGGAGATCTGATTCACCAAAAGACGTTAAAGAATGGCTGCAAGTCCTCTTGATGTTATTACAGTTTTCTGACAACTGAGCAGGTAAGAAATGATGAAGGTTTTTGATGTCACATGTGTGTGACAACAGTGTGTTCCAGTTTAAGAAATCTCATAAGCTGCTGCTTCTTTCAGTATATGTAATCAAGTTATTAAAATGAGGAAAATACAATTGTGCTTCAGAATTTCCTACTAATACTTTCCTAAGATTCCCTTTTCCTTGCTGATTTAAAGGAATTTAATTCCTGTTCTGCTCATAACCGACAGTTATTCCAGATTATCTTGATATTGGTCTGAGAGTTGAATGAGGCAGAAACATTCAGAATTTTCTGAATATGATATTCTTCCATATATCCATTTTCCATTTTGTACCACATGATTTTCATTTTCTGCTTGTTGTAAAACTTCACAGGTCAAAATATACTGCATTCAGTTTGCTCCTTAATTGGAACTAGTAGACAAAACTCTTTGTTTTATTTTTCCACATTTTAACTTCAACCTGAATTCTCTTAAGGTCACAGTTCTTTGGTCAGCTGCAAACCATCAAGAAAGTATTAATATACACACTGAATAAACAAACCCATCTTTCTTTACTAGCATAGCTTTTGAAGTCTCCAGCGTGTTCCTTACCCAAAGAAGCAATAAGTTATGACATTTCTAGAGTGGAAAAAAAGAACTGTAAGATGTCTATCAGAAGAAAAAGAAGTACACAGAATGAAGTTGTCTTTCAATTTGTGCATGGCTAGAAACATTAGTGTTCTTGCTGTTGTTTAACATGACACTGCATAGGAATGTATCTTGTCATAATCATAATTCTATACCATTTCATCAGTATCAAAATCGCCACAAGAGCCTTTTCATTTCAGATTGTAGTGACAGGAATATCAGTACATTTGGGGAATTTAAGTTTACCTGGAACTTCAAGCAGTCATCAGATACTGATGACTTTATGTCTTTCTAAGAATCTAGAAATTAAGCTGAAAAGGCCCTGTAACATCTTATATTGGGAGCACTTAAATACAAGGATGCAGTGAATCATTTCCAGACCAACAGTACCTCTTGACGTGTTTATTGGTTCACCCATTCAGGAATACTTTATGGAAACAGCCAGGTTAAAAATGTCAAACTTGACACAACTTGTATGGGAGAAAGAATTACCCATTCCAACACTCAGGAGTGTGTGTCTTTGTAGTCCTGGTGGAGTAATAATGTTATGTATAAAATTAGGCCCACATTCCCCTAAATCAATATACGTGAAGCACAAATGAGGATGCTTTGTCAATAAAGAGCACAAAATAGAAGCAATATCTAGGCCAAGCTATAAATATCACACTTGTGGTACACCTAGTTCCAGAATAGACAATACTTGCAGTGGGACAATGTTGTCCTTAAAGGCTTTCCAGCTTTCTCAAGCTCCTTAGCCCTTCAGAACTGGCATCCATCTGGATGTCACCTATCAGTTTTATGAATAAACCAAAATCTTATTTGCCTGAAATGCAAAATTTGCACTCTGTTACTGTCCTCTCTCACTCACTTCAGGATCATGAGCTCCCATATTTAATGTCACTACAATAAAGTCTACCACTGATTGTCTGATCTCCAATCAGTTCTTGCTTGCCAGTGAATAGCAGATTCAGCTGTGCTTATCCCTGATTGGTCCCCCTAGTACCTGTACAAAGAAACTATCCCAATGCCCTCCAGAAACCTCCTGGATTGCTTGTGTCTCACCGTGTTGCCTTTTAGCAGATGACTAGGAAGTAAATTCCCTCGTGGGAACAGGATCTGTGATTCAGAAACTTTCTCAAGTCTTTAAAAGAAGGCTTCATCCATTTCCTTATCTTTCACAACATCCCAGCAGGACGTGATGATTACAGGTTACTCTTCTGACTCTGATTCACAAATTGAACCACACAGTTATGGTAGCCCAGTTGTAAGCCTACCTGAGGAAATAATTAACAAAGCACAAAGGAGATATGGTAAATGATGAAGGACTCCATCTACAAGATAACTAGGATGGACTACTTTCATCTGAGTCTCTGCACAATACACTTTCACCACTGAGTTAGGTCCTTAGTCTATATTTTCAATCAATGACAGAAAAATAGGCTATTTGAAGACACCATTCATTACTCTTGACAGATATCTGAAATAGACCAGATGAATTGCTCACTAGAATCTTTTTTGTTTCTATTTACTTCAGATTTTTGATAAGTAACTCAGATGTGTATTTCTGCACTGTAAATATCTAAAATATTATAAGGTGAATCTCTTTCTCAGTGACAACCTACATTCACAGAGCTGACAGTCCTGGAAATTGGTCTGCTGTGTTTTTCAGCCAGGATGAGTTACCCATTACACAGCCTCAAACAGGTTATTTTCTAATCCTCACTGTAAATAAGGTAATAAAATATTCTGCAGTTCAGAGAAAGAGTGATCAAGGGAAAATTGAGTTTTAGGCTGTTGAATGTGCCCATGTGCCCTTCAGGCTGCTCATAAATCACCAAATCAAACAGTAATTTAGATATTACATTTTAAGTATAGATAATTTAGATGAACACTGGAGGCGATCATCTAAATTAGTTATCTAGTCAAGTCTCCTTCTCAAAGTGCCATCAACTTCAAAGTTACATTGGATTTCCCAGGACGTTGTCCAGTTAGGTGTTAAGTACTTCCAAGGATGAAGACTTTACAACCTCTCTGAGCATCCTGTTCCAGTGTTTGATTATCCTCATAGTGAGGACATTTTTCCACACAGTCAACTGGAATTTTCTCTGCTAAAACACTTTTGTTGTCTTATGCTGTGCTCTTTCACAAAGATTTTGAGTCTGTCTTTGGCCTAAATACTCATTAAACAGTTGAAGGCAGAAAGAAGATTTCCAATAAGCCTTCTCTTGTCCAGACTGAAAAATCCCAGGGCTTTCAACCTCTGCACAAAAAATTGGAAACCACAAATTGAGGTACACTTTGCGTATTGTGGCATGGAAGGATGGACTTGTTGCTATTCTATAGTTATAACTACAGGTATAATTAACTCAATTTTGGTCCTGGAATCTTCTGTTGAAAAGTTAAATGTATTTTAAGTTAAATGACTTGACTCTATGTCTTTTACAGATTAATCCTACCTTCCTTTTCTTCCCTTCCTTCCTGTTGAAGTGAACTGTAATAAGTTGCAGTTCACATTTCTGTGTGTTGAGCATAAATAATTATTCAATTTACAAAATATTACTCTTGACTATACTCACAAAGGTGTTGACATGACCAAGAATTGCTTCTCCTGCTTCTGGAAGACTCTGACTTGTTTGTACCTAAAATACTCAGGAAAGGTGTTCATGACTGACACTTTTGGGAAGATCTGAGTGATAAATAAATACATATATTTAACCCAATAAGTTACTTTAAAAAAAAAACTTTTAAGGTTTCTTGGTGAGCACTGTATTTTCCTTCTGTCTCGTTTTCAGTCTAATTGAACTTACAGTGAGGTATTAATCTGACCACCCAGATGCAGACAGCTTCTGTACGAGAAGAAATATTGTCTAGAAAGAATAACTAGTAAAGTTTCCTGAGACATATTGCTTGTTCTTCCAGACAGAGAGGAAAGTTTTTGAACAAAATGGATAAATATTACTACCAAGAGAAAACTAGAAAGGGAAAACTAAACCCCTTATATTCTGTTTATTTTAGAAAAAAAAAGATACAAATTTGTCCAGCTGGCAAGAAACTACTGCTATGTAGAAACTAATATACTTACTCTACTTATTTTTCTCCTATTTTTGTTTCTACTTGCTCTTTAACGTTCAGAGCATAGAGCCAACAGGTCAGCATGTTCGTAAGGATTCAATCTAGTTCTCTGTGCATCAGGGAGTTTACTTGCATGTTCTTTGAACTGAGATTAATAGCTTAGCTAACCCTTTCTGATCCTGCCATTTTGAAATATTTTTAGGAATATCCAGCTGAACCTATTTCCCTATAGGGGCCTATTCTACCTCCTACTTCTTGATGACTTTCACTGTTATTTTTTTATGAGTGAATGTGTATGGATCCTACTCAGTTCAGATTTCACTGCAGCTGACCTCCATCGATAATAGGAGAAAGTGTGTGTGTGATTCTTTTTTGGTGATGATATGTGGGTAAATGAGTCTTTCAAGTCTAACGGAATACACTTATTGTATAGGAATGTAATATGTATTTAAGCTTTCTTGTGCTGACATAGTATAACTTCTCTAGAAGCAAATACTACCTGATAGAGCTTACTGGTTTTACAGAAGCCTGGTGTAATGCCAGTCCAAGCACCAGAGTGCTGAGTGGAGCCTTGTGTGTACCTGTATGGTATGTGGGTGAGATGGGAGAAGCCAGCCACTTGCAGAAGCACAGTAATTCTCTGCTTGATACAAGAAGTCTTCACACTAGCTTTGGGATAGGCTTCCCAAAGATAGGCTTGCTATATTTTTTGTCAAATACAGAGCGGAAGTAGGATTTCTCACACTGCCTATGTTTGTCTCTCAGTTGTCCTTACCGAAGTAAGTATTAACCTTCACTACAGTGGCAAATTAGTGAAAGTAATTATGAACATCTTGTGGATTTTTTAACAAGCTCAAATTATTTTCAATTTCACCTTTTACCATAGTCACAATCTTTCCATATCATAGGAGTAATCAACAAATATTTTTAAAAATTTGTCACCTCTGACAGTCTTTTTGCTCAGAAGCAGAAAATACCAGGGTTCTGAGGCACTACCATAACTTGATACATAACATTTTGAATCTATACTTCATTATAACAGCTTCCAGTCTGAAGGCTGATTCTTCAGCTGAAACATTCTTGCTTGTGTAGCAAATATACCATTTGTCAGCTAATTAAAGATTGAATTCACATAATAGCAAATTATTGTGGTGTGGTGGTCAGAGTGCTCAGAAAAATGCTACCTTCTATAGCTAAAAAATGCTCAGAAAATTCTATCTTCAGGAAAAGACTTGGGTATAGAGGGCTAGAGATTCTCAGAGAGCCCACAGCAACTCTACTGAAAGACATTCACAAAACTGATAAGGAAACCCATATCTAAATGTGGAGAACAAGGTAGACATAAGTAACTAAATAACACAATGAAAGCAGGAACTTTCAAGAAAAATATCCAAATCTCATTAAATTCTGTACATTGATATAAAGCTGGAGAGACAAATTAAATACAGAATGGAATTATGTTAGTCAAACTATACCCACGGCACTTGGTACTCTCCAGAAAATTATTAACATCCCCTCCCAAATGCATCCCCCCAAACTCCCCAAAAAGAAAAGGTACTCAATTCCTGTGTCAATTTTATTAGATAAGTTCAGAGGTTACTGACTGACCTCAAAACCTGGCCTTCCAGATACCTGGAAATTCATGCAATGCAGAGGGAAAGTGCATCTGTGACACAAGGCTTGCAACATAGCAACATAGCACATTTATTATCTGTTTCAAAGATACAACTCATCCAGCTACAACATCCTGAGATACTAAGGGTGAACAGAGGTCAGTCATTCAGCAGAGTAGTGTTTGAGCTTAATTCCTGCCGAAGAGAATACTGCTAACTAATCTCTAGATCATTATTGCCAGTGGAATAACATATTACTGCAGTAGAATAGGAATGTTTTGCAAGAGAGCTTGAGAAGTTACATACAGAACGTCCATCTGGTGAACTTGAGAGAGAGAGAAATCCTTCAAACACTATGTGACCATAGACCACAAGAGAAAGATTTTTGAGAGCTGCTGCTAGCTGCCCCCAAATGACTTCAACATATGCTTTGAAACTGCATTGCTAGCAATTGGATGTAGGTCATAAAAATGAGACTAAGATGCACATCAGTGACTTTTTACTCAGGGTTGCCTTAGAGCATGGAAATACAACATCTGAATGAGAATTGGATAGACAGAAATCGCAGAGAGACATAGGAAACATAAACCGAAGCAGTTACATGTGGCCACAGGCTTCCATTTGGACATTTAAAAACTGTGCTGTTACACCATCACACAGACAGCAAACAAATTAAATTCCACAGTATGCTGTTCACCAATTACAGTTCTGTCCTGCTTGAAGAGTATTAATAGTTATGTTTTGCAGGAGTGGGTGGCTTTACTCTCACTTCTGATTGACAAGGCAACACAGTAGACCACTTTAGCACACTGAATAAGGTTTTATTAATTAAATGCTATCCTGTCTTTTTACATGTTCTACCATTGCAAAGTCGATGACAGCTTTTCTGACTGTGATGGGAAATTTCAATATGTGCAGTGCAAAAATATGTTTTAAAAATAGTTAAGATAATGACAAAGATGTGGTCTATGTGATACAATGGAAACAAGCAATTTATACTATTTCATACAGTAGGGTAGTTACTGGTTGGCTTGTTTTCCCTTTCCTTTCTGTTAGTAGATATTTATTCCTATGCAAATTTTAACATGCCTCTTTTGAACATGTAAATAGCAGAAATATTATACTGACCTAATTATGTTCATTCCATCCTCTCATCCCCTCACTCTAAGAATGGAACTGAAACCGTCTGCACTTGCAAGTGAATTTTGGGCTGGTAAAAAAAAATATTGAACCTTTAAACTCAGGAACAGAATTCCTTCTTTCTGACTGAGATGTGATTGTCCAAACACTTTCATGTTCTGTGCTTGTTGAATGTTGCCCTTGTGAGTAAAAACAACCCTAAGCCTAACACATCTGTCCCCTTAGGAAGCTAATATCAACAGAGCAAAATATTTAATCCAAAAGGTGCATGTGTAATGCATGACTGAGAAAAAGGCATAAAGACTTGCTCAGTAAATTGCTGTCTGCTCTGGCAGTGAATCAGGCATCTACCTACTGAGGATGTTGTGAATATCTATCAAGTGGACAAGCATGTGTAATCTGACTGAAAGTCACTTTTGCACTATCAGTATAAATGATATATATTCAATATTTCTTACTGTTGAGGAACAAGCTAATATTGCATGAAGTTTCCTTGGTTACTGCTGCATGTTTCAACAGGCCTTTGGCAGCTGAGGCACCACTGTTCCCAGCCCTTC
>JAVSBS010008644.1:5289-30298 GCA_033124195.1 Coracias cyanogaster
TCTTGGGCAGTGTGACTGCAGACCATCTTTGTCATGTACTGCTCCTCAAGAGTATACATCTGGAGAATTACAGGCTTGAACTGTCTTGCTGCTATAGGATCTTTCCGGTTTCAATTCAGCCATGGAGACTGAGATACCACATTCACAAATTTTTATTCCTTTTGGAAAGTCTTTGTTTAGGTTTGTCTGGTTTAGATCCATCCTGAACTGTCTTCAGCTCCTGCACTGAACCTTCAGAGGAGCATAAGGGATGCATACAGCCTCACTGATGGCTTCAGGAAAGCTGGAAAAAATATACTCTCGAATTCAGCTTGTCAGCTTCTCCAAAGCATTTCAAGGCCAAGATATTCTTCCCCAGGTAATCCACCTTCTGCTACTGAGATTCCATATACTCACTGGCAGTTTTGTAAATGTTGATCATTTGCAAGAGGGATTTCTTTTTCTCTTCCAAGTTTCTTTTTTTCCAGCTGCACCTCTTCTACAGCTCTTTCCTTTAAGGCTAGTTATGGAAAAGTCTGCTTCCCAGTCTTAATGCATTACTTCATAAATTTGCAGACATTTCAGAGGCTCGATTAATTTATTGTGCTGTGTTTCATTGCCTCTTTTCCTCCTATTTTCAGTTTTGTCCACAGGTCCATTTTCTTCACCTAGTGAGCAATCAGCTCCTGACAGACAGACTTTTTATTATGGACATGTGCCACTCCTTGAAACATTGATACTGTCTACACGATGCCAGATGTGTTAATCACTTTCTTTTTTTCTCTAAATTTAGTGTGCCAACAAGTTTGGATTCAAATGGTAACAGTAACATATATGTCCCTATATGTCTTAACTCAGCCTATACCAGACAGTACTGACCTCATATCTAGCTTCTTGTAAGAAAACCCATGCTCCAAAAGACAGCTTTTCCCCATGGCCCTTGGTCTGGTCTCGCTTACCAAAACCTTAAAGTCCTCTCATAGGTTTGACATAATTGTTACTATTTAAAGTTAAAAACCATGTTATCTGCTTCTGCATAGCTCCTGCCTTCCTTATGACCTTTCTGTAGGTTCTAGCTGGATCTGCCCATCTCCATTTTGTTTCCTTTCTGAACAAAGACCAGCCTGAAAATATTTTTGTCTTTTGGCACTCTGGACACTGCTCTCAGCATCAAGGACTTCTCTTTGCTTCCGTGTCGTTTCCACACTCAACCAAATCTACCCCATTTCCATAATCATATGTGACACGAAGAGTTTGATTGTGTAATGGAAGAGATTCTCCTTAACAACGCATAGTTTCTTTCAAGGATGCAAGTGCCCTATTTCAATGCATAATTGAACTGAAAATTGAACAGCATAGCCTGACAAGTTTAGCATGACCTATTTCCTTTCATAGTCACTACTCCAGAAATATATTGTTTAGCTGTCTCTCCCAAGCCTTCTCAACTGATTGAGGAAGAGATTGACTGAAACTGATGCTTGGTCTCCAGTTGTATTGCTAACATATCCTAATTACCATGTAACAAGACAGAACAACATAGCTGCAGTTCACCCTTTCACAAGCCACATGCCTTCGAGGAATAATTGAGATGTTCTTGATGCAATACACAGCAATTCTATCCCATTTTACAAGTTTTGTAGTTGATCACAGAAGCTCTTTTTGGTTTTAACAATTTACCCTAGTGTTTCTTTTTCAGTTGTCATCCCTTCCCCACCTCTTTCTGCAATAGTACCTCATTCCTCCTCCTAGGAGCTGCTGGTTACAAGTACATGAGCTAAGAATCAATACCCCAGATTAAAGCACACATTGCCTAAAAATAAAGGTTCAAGATGGGTTCTATGCAGAATTTTGTGCTCTGTTACCAATTTAAGGACAATAATAGAAAAGAGCAGTTTATCTGAAACAGAAAAATTCAGTTGCCAAAGCCAAATGGATGGTTTTACAGGAAAAAAACATGTCATTCATTAACTTTCTGATGCAATCAATAAGCAACACAAAGGACAATTCTTCCCTGTTCTGAATTTTACCACAAAAAAGAAAAATAATTTTTGATGATTTTTTTTTTTTTTAAATGAATGATAATGCTTATTTGGACTAGTTGCATGAGATGTGTGCTATCAACTAGAATTCACTGACCCATTTTTAGCATGCAAGCTTCTTTGAGAACTGAAAGAAAACTACTTACATAGGTGCCATGCAATTGTCAAGCTTCATACAGTGGCCCAACTTACATTCTGGTATTTGAGTGAACATCGATCTAAATAAGCAAGGAGCCCATGGCAGTTGTGCCAAGCATCCTTAAACCCCAAAGAAAGACCAGTGTACATATAGATCTTGACCTCACATATCAGGTTAATATTTCTTCTGTTCATCTTGTTTCTTTATCTGCTAAACTCAAGAGGTTTTTTTTAATACATAAAAAGCAGTACATTAACTTTGCTGTTAATCTTTCTGACAGAACAAGTAAATTCTGCAGTTTATCTAGAATCTTAGAAATTTCCTAAAGATTCCTCAGATGTGTCTTACCTGTTAACTTAAAAGAAAGCAAAACTAAAACTTACCTTTTCCCTATTAGAACAGGAGTAAAACCAATATGGGCTTATATACATATGCATTTTTATTTGAAGTGGCAGACAGCTGGCACTCTAAGTTATTTTATTACCTTAGAAAATTATTTTACTTAATTACCTTGTGTCAGGTTTTAGGTTTTCCACAGTAGAATGAGTTTGATTTGTAGTGATAATCGATTTCTCCTTTTCACCATCACTTGCTCCATTTTCAGTTGACACAACCTCATACTCTGGAAAGTTACAGTAAAGAGAAAATTGCTTAAATAACAAGCTTTTACTTGAGCTCCTTCATTGCTTTCTCTTTTCTCATCTGATTTCTACTCTTACTATCTAATAGGTTGTAAGGAAATCTTGTGTGATCCAGTCTGGATGTTAGTATGCTAAAATGGTTAGGAAAGAGAGATCCAATTCCAGAATGCTTGAGTGCCTAGACCCGCATCCTTGCCCATAATTCCATTATAGGATAGAGGATACTCAACAGCTCACCTCTGCCCAAAGGTGAGAAAGTTACAAACACAAATAAGTATAAGCATTCTGCAGCTTGAATGAAAAAGTATCAAAGATGAAAGTACAGTTTCCAAATGCTTAAACCTTGATTAACTTAAAACAAGACCTTTATTTTTAAGATTTCAAAAGGAAACTGGCCAACTAATTTGGATTGTGCACTTAGGGAATCTGTCAGTTTACAGTGAAATAATTTTGCATAAATTTGTTTCTGTATTTATAGAGTCTCTCTACTTCCTTTTCATTTCACTGGGATGTATCATCATGTGCAAGCTGTGCTATGAACAGGGAATTAACAACAGATGTTTGAGCAGAAGGTACCCATTCAGTCACAGCCCTGTCCAAAATACAGTTTCTCTAGCAGGCAACCTCTGTCCTGATTCCTAACAGCCTCTTCTAATAGACACACTGAGTATATTGCTACTTTTTCTCTATTTACAAAGAAATTCACAACCTCCCCAGTCCCTTCCTTTTCCCTTCCTAAACTTGTCTATAATACCAAGTGCAGCTTTGTTAACTGTAAGCTAGCAAAGGAGAATGTTTTCAAAGAACATTTGCAATAGCGTTTATGTCTATAGCACAATGAATAAAGCAGGAATTATACTGTGAGAACAAAGACAGAGATCACCTAATAACAGCTACAAAATCTCTGGAAAACTTTCTTTCCTGTTTTTTTTTATAATGATACCATAAATTTTCAAGTTTTTAACTAAACACTAGCCAGCTGTAGGGTTTTTTTTTGCCATTTTTTTTAGTTCTCGATACAAGGAGATTAATTTGCTGTCAACATAGAAAGATAAAACACCTGAAATGGAATTCAGTTAAAAAGAAAAAAACCCCTTTCTTAATATTTGCTGGACTGTCAGATCCTCACTCCTAGCAAATGCAGGAAATGTGTCTATCAATGAGCATACAACACAAATTGTTCCTATTTTGACCTCAGTTGTGCAACTATGGCTTCCTTTGTGATCTTCTATGCAAAATGCATCCATCAAAACTGCTGGGGTAAATTATGTAAGACAATGCAGTTAAGTGGAAGTGCAAAGCAGCCCTAAAAAATGTGTTCTAAAATGCCAATTTTCTAAACCACAGCAATTCAATCTGAGCAATTCCATGAATGCACATGGGAATTTCATATTTACTTCAATAGTTTCAAAAGGGACCTCTACACAGCATCTTTCTATCTTTGCCTTGTAACAGACTCAGTTATTTAGAGCAAATACAGAGCAATATAAAACTTTAAAAAGTATACCAGGAAGTCAGCAAGACGGAAGGAATTACTACAGGTACTGACAATTTCAAAATTTCCATGTTTAGAAGTCTTCCTCCACAAACAGTCACCCATGAACAGCAGAAGACCAATGACTGTGTTTTAAAGCCAACCCATAGACCTGCAGGAATGGGTGTCTCAGACAGGGGTGGGAAAGGAAAAAAGAAAAAAAAAAAAAAGGCAAGTAGAGGGCTTTTACTTTAGATGATTTGTTCAAGTGTGACCCCAATGCGACCACCAAAGACATTAGCATTGATAGTATGTGTTTGCGTAAAACATTATCTGCATTTTCTCTCTATGCATTCCTTTTTGGAAGCAAAAACCTTTTTCTAAAAAGGGCCCAGTCAACCATGGAGAAAAAAAAACATGCAAAAGCCTTTATTTGCCCTAATTAAGCCACTTTAGACAAGTCACGTTTATTAGGAAGCTTGGGAGAGAGGATAGATATCCACTGCCTTAGGGACATCCCGATAGAGAATGACTAGGTAACTTTAGATGAATTCAATCTTCCTGTTTTCTGCCAGCCCCAAGTCAATATGTGATTTGAAGTTTCTAATTCATTCAAGTTGGAAAAGAAAACGCAGCACAGGTGAATGGGCATGCAAACATGCGCGCACACACACACGTCCCAAGAACCACTGAGCACATCCAGTACCTGCTTGTTACTCAGTGCAAAAGTCTCAGTACACAAGACAACAAACTGCCCTACATTTCTGTGGCAACATAACAGAAGTAGCAGAGCACCAGCAAAATGGTCTTGGTTCCTGACATTTTCAGCCTTTATGAAAACAAGAATCAAGGATCACTGTTTTGGTTATTATTAGTCAGGTCTTTCCATTACTGAAGTACAATTTTAGTTTTAGGGATACCCAATAGGATGAAACCCCTTGTGTATAGCTAAAAGTCAGTCAAAGTAACTTTTTTAAAAAAATGGCTCAATAAATTACGTTTTCTGTTTTCATAGTTCTATCTGAAACAGTGCATTAAAAGAAGAAAAGTGACGCTTAAATCAGATGACTGGGAAAAAAAAAAGCATAAACTGCAAAAATAAAACAGATGACAGAAGACTTGATTTAAGTCTGTCAAAACAAGTAACATCACACTGTTGCCAGTATAAAGTAATCATTGCTTTCAGAAAATGGGATTCAATGCCTTCTCTTGAATTCAGAAAGTGTCCTTGGACGAGTCATGAATTGAGTAATTTTTTCAAGTTAAGACGAAGGAGACAAGCTCAGTGAGAGTATTGGTAAGCCACAGAGTTCAAATATTTTGTATTACACATTGAAGTTGAAAAGAATGAAGATGGTCTTTATGGGAAAGCTGCTACTTCTAGATAGGAAGATAGCTAGACTGAAAACTCAAGTTTCTCTCAGTAAAGCAAAGTATTACATATTCTGCAGAAGGTTTTAAACCTGTTTTCTGGAACAGAGGAGGGTATGTGAGGTGTCTCAGTTATCACAGACTAGTCTTACAGAAGAAAAGAAACTTCATGCAAATTGAACATTTACAAATGCTAATCACAACTAAAGAAAAAAAAGGGTTTCCCCCTAAAGTCTCAGAAGAAACAGTGAATATCGCTGGCTCTATATTTCACAACACACATTGAAAAAGAAAGGAAATATTATCAGAAGGCACTTAAGGCCTTGCTCTCATCTAGGTGTTGTACGCTGATAGTTTAACAGCTATAGTGGAAACGTTATTCTATTCTTGCAATACAAATGGTTGTGCTGCAGTGGGTTCACTAACATACTCAAGAGAAACAGCAGGTCTGCTTCCAAGAAAACCCTCAGACCAAATGACATTATCTGATCTAAGCAATCTAAGGACAGGTCTGTGGAGGAGGCCTCCAAATGGCAATAGCAAATAAAAGACTTTTCCATGAACAAAAAGAAGCACTGCAGAACTGCCTGGAGTGGGCAGTATTTGCAGAGAGCCTATACTTAGCCCAATTCTAAGGGTACCAATAAGCTCACACTTCTTCCAGGATGAAGCACATCTTGGAAGGCAAGCCAGGTAGTCATTCTCTCTTGCTGGTACTTTTTATTAGCCTACAATCTCTTTTTAGTCCCCTTTTAATCCATCTGAAGGGCTAATTTCTTCCTCTTTCCCAGAAGAAAAAACTGCAGGGTAATTTTTGTTTTGATCATCCCTTTGGTTTTGCATTTATTATTTTTTGAAATGGCAGGGAGAACAAGAAAGAGTAGAGGTTAAACCTAGTGATTATTTCTAGGGAATCACACAAGGAATAATTTGGGGAAGAGAGTAGCCTTGCTTACGACAATCACAAAATTATACACCTGCACTGAAATCTCTCATGATGTGCATATACAACATCTCACATACATGCTAAAGTGAATGGCTAATGATCAAGTCTTAGTCCTCACAGTTCCTAGTCTTATCTGTTCTACTAATCTGTAATGCAACACAGCCAAATTCATTTGGTCACGGCTGTGGTGAGACAGTGATTTTGCAAATCAAAGCTTTACGTCTGTGGTAAAAAGAAAAGCTATTTTCTTGACAGTACAGAAGAACCATAATTTTCAGTTGTTAATTAATTCAAATGTTCGATTTTGGTAAACTTGTGTTGATGCAGAAGGCAACATAAAAATTATGAATGGTCATCTTGCATGCGTGCCTTTCTATGTACTGATTCCTGCATGACTGACAAGGATTTATTCTCAATACAAGAACCTTTGGAAATGAAAAAAACCCAAACGGGCTCTTTCAACACAGAGCACGTGGTGACCCTGTGGTGGGTACAGAAGGTATTATGCTGGCAGAGTTCTACTGATTTACTAGATAGATATGAAGTTTCCTTGTGTCCGGCCCACTGATCAACAATATCACCAAGTCAAGAAAGATGTCTAGATTATGTATATGCATCTATATAATAAAGAATGCTGCTGCATTGCTGGAACTTTTTGACTAGATCTTACTAGATCCTGTACACAGACAAGCCAGAAAGTAAGAGTAGATACAGAATCATACTTCTTAAGTATGTTTTTTTGTCATCACTGACACCAATGGTATACTTATGAAAATATTGTTCTAATCTGGTTCTAATCACTTTCTTATCCACACTGGAGCTGACAGTAGCATGAAATAAAAGCACTGGAATGTAAGACTCCCTTGGAATTAAAGTATTTTTTAAATGACATAAAACCACTGTGAAAGTAAAAATAAGCTGGAAATACTGTATCCTGATACAACGGAGGATGGAAATCAAACTAACCAGTAACAGTGTCGTTGTCTGGTTTTTCCCAGTCCAATATGACAAAAGTTGGACAGCCCTCAACAGTCACCACCGTGAGGTTGGTTGGAGGATTTTGTGGAGGACGAGTAGGTTCTTCCTTGCTGCCAGCTTCTTCTTGAGGAAAATGTTCAAGAGAGCTTGTGATAGAGCAAGGTACATCATCATCTTTCTTCATGTACTTGACATGGGGGGCTAAGAGTAACAGGAAAGAGCTGTTATTCAATACAGAGTGTTTTTACAAAGTGTCAATGCCACTTCACCTAATGTACGACTTCCATCTCAGGGGACCAAGCAAAAATCTGCACAACAAGTCAAAATCAAATATAAACATTTTTAAATTAAACTCCATATATTAGTTATTAAGCTGCTTGTTGGGTTTTTTGTTGTTGTTAGACCTGGAGTCTGCACTGCCTTCAACTCTTTTCCATAGGTACCACTGATGAAATATCACTCTGAAAGTATTAGTGGATGATATGCATGCACTGTTTGAAAAAATTAACTTCTGTCATAAAATAGGACAATTAACTTTAGTGCTTCTGTAGTAAAATGACACTAAAATTCCATTTGCAGCTTTTGAATGCTATGCTAATACAAAGATGTAATACTGATCACCACTTTATTTCAACAGAAAGAGTAAAAAGTTTAGTCCAGAGTCATTCCATCATTAAACCTGCAGTTTCAAAAGTGACTACCAAAGTCTTATCAATTTTCAGTGGTACAGGACCAAACTCTGAAACAAACCTTCTGAGGAAAATGTCTTGTACTCTGTATAAAAATTAGGAAGATTACTGAAGACAATTATGTTGGTTCTAAACTATCACAGCCTGGAATGAGAGGTGAGTCATATATGATGGGTTTATTTCCCTTATAGTAAGGTGCACTGGTATTGGGGAAATACTTCTCCAGGTATGCTTGCAAGCCCACAGGAAGATTCTTATTTGGTTTGGTGGAATGTGAACAGTGTACGGTTGTACTACAGCTGGCATACAGGAAGAGCAACAACAGGTTTGTGGGCAAGAATGTAAACCAGGAGGTGGTAGCAGGGAAAAACTTAGAAGTAAAATTCAGTCAAGAATATCCTGATGGTCTGCACTACAGCCCTTTCATTTGACACTGAAGTGAAATAGTATCAAATGAAGTTTTGGGCTTTGAATAACCAAACAAGATAATTTGGATTCAAGATAGGTCAGTCTTCATATGTTTCCTCAAACAAAAATATCATGGCTATTAAAATCCTACCTTGGTACCTTGGTTTGCCTGAAGAATCTGTTTCTGATGTAGGACTTGAGCTGAAGACAGTTGCATCAACTGTGGGAAACACATTTATAATATAATTTGCAATAAATACAAAGTTTCAGTGTTAGAACTGCAGCATTCCACAGTTTCTTTGGCATTTGAAATCATAGTAAAGCTCTTCCATGGAAGATGTTTGCTGTTAGATCTGCCTTTTCCTTTTAAGGACTCTGTTTTGGCTGTGATGCTAAGTAAACCCCATTACTTACCTGCTAGTATAAAGACAGCCATAATCAAAATGAAAAACTTCATGACTGCTGCTGGATTCAGTTCTTGCAATATACACAAAATGCTCTTTAGATCTCTTTAAAAGGATCTTTTTCTGCTCTACTGGCTGTTTAGCTTGGAGGTTGTTTAATTTTCATGGAATATATAGCACTATTATGTTGGCATATGAACTCTAAAAATAGTGACAAGAAAAGCACAAATTCTGTCTCCAGAGTGTACAATTTCCACAAAACTTGAAGAGGATGAAAAGTAAATACAGTGGTGAACAGAAATGTGCTAAAGCAATTGGGATTCGGGACACTAGTGTTGTGTTAAGTAGCCACTATACTGAAGAAAATCTTCTCTTAGATGCAAATACTACAATAGACCTCAACAGACAAAACAATATATTCACACCAAGCATTTTTAAATAAATCTATCATCCAAGTTGCTTTACTGAGCATTAAGGGTCACAGTGAGTTCATGATCATTATAAGGAGAAAGAATTTCAGTATGAATTATAGGAAAATACATATAGAAAATTAATTACAGGCATGATTTATGATAATATACCTAGAGCGGCATATTTTGGCTCAAAAATTCTAAGCACATCCTCCTTGAAACCCATCCCTGTATACCACTTTGAGGAGATTTAGGTTTGAACTTGTAGTTAACTCTAAATTTCATGGCAAATGACCAACCAACCACTACGTTTATCCTATAATATTTTTTTCTATTAAATGGAGGCAGCTTGATCAGTTAGCTAGGAGGATATCACAACCATGTTGAGCACTATCAATTACTGTCAAATAATAATTTGAATTCATGTTCTGTGCAAAAAATAAAGTTCAGGAAAAGAAGCACCTTATCTACGCCCTTCACAGATTTAAAGTAGCCACTGAATAGTACTGAAAGTCTACTAAGCATATATTGATTTCTAGGAAGACGGAAGGGCCATCATGTTCTCATTTACCAAGATGTGTATCAGAAGACAGCCAAATGAACTCAGTCAAGTTAGAAAAGTTGCACAGTCGCATAAAGGAAATCAGAATCACCCCAGACAGAATGCTACTTATATTAAATGTATAATGCATCAATATAGTTTAGGGAAGGGAAGAAAGAAAAAAAGGAACCCTTTATGGTCATGGAAAAAAACCCAAACCCAAACAAAAAAACAAACCAGAAGAACCATGTGTAACATGCTTACCATAATACTCTGGAGTTGCAAAAGCTGTTGGCGTCTTATATGGTGTTCCTGTCCTCACAGGTGGTGTTGGTCCAGCAGGTTTAGCTACAGTGACAGGAGGAGGAACTTGTGGCAACAAGGCATTTACTATTTAAAAGACTGAAACAGCTTTCTCATTTTCTAACATCTGCTTCATGAAACAAGTACTTTTATTTAAACTATCATATTCCCGCAAAACTTACACAATAGCTTCCAGTTAGATTTAAGCAGGTTCTAAGTTGTGCTTATTATCGATATAACCTACTACTTGAACCCAGTAAGGAAATTTTGCTACTTGGAAATTTTCTTGGAGGACTTCAGTTAGCTAGAGTATGACCTGGTTTAATGCACAGAACTGTCACACACAGATTGCTAAAAGGATGCAAAATGACCAGCATTGACATTTCTATTTCCCAAATAAAAGAGCACATTTCTCCATGAGTTGTAAGACAGAATAGCTGAAGTCAGCAACTAAACCTTTGATTCTTCTCTCAAATATAAGTAAGGTCCTTTCGTTTCTACTCCCAATACAATACATATATCAGCAAGGCTGGAACTGGAACATATATAATGATAAACACTGAATCCCTAACTTTGATCTGCATTCAGAGTTTAACCACAGAATAGTACTGGAGCTTCCACTAAATGTAATTAAGTTGCACTTCAGATGAAGGTATGAAACATGCAATCAAGTCCTACATTTTCAACATTTATAACACTACATGACCCAAGGGAAAAAGCTTTCTGAACTGATATATTCTGTAGTAGACACCATACCTTTGAAGAGAAACTGATTGAAAGAGGCACTGTTATTTCCCATAATTAAAAGCTATTTAAAAAATTGTTTCAGATTATGTGACATTGCTTTTATTTTTCAGCTGTTATCACTTAATAAAGAAAACAGGCTTCTAAGAGGCAAACAATTCATGGTAAAGGATGTCTCAATTGCTTTGAAAATAGCTGTAAAAGGTAAGAACTAATGTATGAATTTTTACAGAATGACTGTAAAATCTCAACATCCAAGAAGTCAAGAACTACATAATGTAGTTAACATCCCTGCATATATGACATAGAATAACACAGTGACTAAAGGCAGAACTCTTGTGAACCAAGTTTAAAACAACAAATATCCCTACATTCCATCCTTAATAAAGTGGAAATTTATTAAGATTCTTACTAGAGTCCAGATTCATAACGGTTCTGGACCTCTCTTGTTTCCTGTTTTTTCCATTCAGAAGACTTTTAATGTTTGCATAGAAACCTTGCCATAATACTCATCCACTGTATGAGTAAGGAAGATGCAAGTAAGGAATTAATCACAGTGTTAATGAGAAAGAGAAACCGGACAGAATTATGAAGGGGAAAATCTAAGAACAACATTGAGAGAATTTTTTCCTGTTAGTACTGTGGAACAGTCTCTCCAGGGAACCAGCAGAAACTCAGTTATGAAGTTGAAAACTAAGCTGGATAAAACACTAGGAAACACAGAAAAAGGAAAATCTCCAACTGGCCCCACAAGGAAGAACCAGATCATTTAATCATTTTATTCCATCTTGAATGCCTAGGAAGGTATGGTAACTGCCATCACATGACCTGGACTCTAATGTATGCAAAAAGGGTGAAATTTCAAAACATTGGTAAATTAATCAGACACTTACTGGAGAAATTTGGCACAGACCCCCTTACAAGCAAAAGGAAATGCATCAGGTCAACATGTTTTTATGCCGCAGTTTAGACTGACAATGTCTTATGTTCTGTTGTAGTTATTACTAAGGAAACACCACCAATCAACAGCAAGTACAGAAACAACATTTTGATCTTGGCTCTGCTGTGGAGTAAATACACAGCTTGTTTCACCCAGCTTGGAGGTTCTTGCTTCTAATCTGCTGCACAAAATACTAAAGGATTCTTTAGGTCTTTAGTGCCTTTGTATCACACAAAGCCTCAGATGAAACGAAACAAAAAAATCCAACAGGAAGTACAGAAGAGACAAGACCTTTATATTTCCAGTCAACTACAAAGAGTAGTATGAAGAGGGAAGCACTCCTCATGAGCTAAGCATGAGAATGATAGTTTGTGGCTACCTGGAATTTTAGCCTAAGGATTCTTGTTTCTGTGTGCTCTTACACACTGATACTGAGAAGTAGGAATACTGCAGCACTGGAATGAAGCTAAACTCTTTGCATCTGGAATAACTCAGCTTGCTCTACCTCTCAGTATAGCTGGTTGTCTGAGTGCTTATTAGCTCATTATTTGCAGTGGTTAATGGATGTGTTATATCTATGGGACAGAATTTCTTTACAAAATGCGTTGAAGCATAACATTAAATATCTCCCATCTGACACGCACATTAAGGAACTGCAAATGCTATTAGTAGACATGAAATGTTCTTAAGGTGATCTTCTTAAAGGATGACTTGCATTATTCTATTTTGCTTTCAGCTCCCTTACTAGGGATGATTTTGACATAACTAGGTTAGGAAAACAAAAGGAAAACAGAGTTTATGTATGAAGATAAAAGACACTAGGCTTGTTATGTTTCAAAAGAAGTCTCCATAGATATTGCAGATTAAAGAAAAAGAAGCTATACTATAAAATTCTCCTATACTCTGCTAGTCAGTTCAGTATTATCTTACACATAATAAAATATTTATGCTGAAAATGCTGAGATACCTGGAGCCCCTGGTTTACCAGTCACAGTGTTTGGGGCCAGAGGTTTTCTTCGCATTTGTGTAGGCTTGACAGGAGGTATAGGTGGATGTTGAGGGCCAGGTGATGTAGTTACTGAATGACATTACAAGACAGTGTTATTAATTATTTAACCGTTAATTCCATAAAATCTGAACACATTACAAGTTATATTCTGACTTCTCAAACAATGGTTCATGTCTGATTTAGTATCAAAAGCAGAGAGGTGAGGTTATGAGCTGAAATGAGCTGTATTTTCAGCCTTAAATTCTTTGGGAAGTATGTGCCATGGAGTTTTAAACCAAGCTTACACCAAAAAAATGTAGCTCCTTTGGGATTTTGTACAAGTGTTTCAGTGATTTATTTTCTGTGTAGTTATTCACTTCTGTCAGTGGTAATTTTTTGGCAGCCAGCAAGATACTTCTTCCCACAATAAATACCACCTCAGTGTACTTGGAAACATCTTCAGTATCCTACTTACAAAATTTCTCATCTTTTGTACTTTCTAACATAAAACTGGTCACCCTCAGCTTGAAGTAAAAGATGTAGCAAAAGGGAAATTATCATTAGGGACAATTTATCCTATGCTGTACAAAAGTGAAAAATTAAGTAAGTCACTTGTCACTTCATGTACTGACATGGCTAGAAACCCCTGAAGTACCCAATTAGGTTGTTCCAATGTACAGTTCCAGATAATATCTATTAAATTCATCTGGTAAGGTCCTTTGACAGTGAGGTCTGAAAGGAGAACCTAAGCCTCGTAATTAATACAAAATATTTTACTGTATTATCCAGGCAATTATAAAGGATTTTTTTCTTTTTATGCAAAGGAAAGGCAAAAGAAACCTTTGCACTTCTTTCCTTATAGAAAAAAAGGAGATATGTGCAACACATTTATGTAACAAAAGACTTTTTGTACTTAAAAGAGTAAAATCCTCAAGAGTAGTATAATCCTTATAATGCTGCCAGTGTCAACAAATATGCACTCTGCCTGATTCTGAGTTACTTGGCTATGCAGAGTACCTTGGGCCCTACATATCAGACCTTAACTTACACTATAAATAGAGTGACTGTGGGCGAGAAGGGAGCAAATCCAAAGACTCATTTGGGAGAGTCTTTTTAGAAATACTTACAATATACAAACAGGAAGATCTCCATCTTTCTCTATTCCCTTTTCCTGTTGGACTTTTGCAGTCACTTACAAAACGCATGTTTTTTAAAATCCCTCAGATCAAGACAGGAAAAAATGATCTATTTAGTTCAGGAAGATGTAATGGTTTTGAAATAGCATTTGTAGGTTTCATATTCATTCTTAATCCCAAGATGGAGATGAAAAAAATATGCCTAAAGACCTGAAAAAATAATAACTTTTTGTATAAATGAATCATTGTATCCTAGACACTACTACATGGTACTATCCATGATTAATTCTCCCCCTGCTCATATTCAGGGAATGGGATTATCTGAGAGATTTATGAGGTGAAACAATGCAAGTATTTACTTTTCAGTGGTTTCTATTGTATCTTCTGAACAATACAATCACAACAGATAGACGGAAGCCAAAACATCCCGTTCAGTGGACTGTGCCACAGTTGAATCTACTACATTGCATTCTGGAAAAACAAGAATCCTTACTCTTCCCTTCTACTACTTCCACTATGATTTGGATGATGCCTGCCAAACCTAATAAAGAATGTGTAGAGATTGAGCTTGTAAACTAGAAAACACAATAGAATTTAGGGATTTTTGTGATAGTGTAGATTCTTGCAAGGACAGTGGCATGGTGAACTATTGGGATTTGTTTAATCTCAGGGGTTCTCTGTGGACCGGGAATGTATTTCCTTGACACTGTCACTGCTCATGAAAAAGAAGGGCATGCAGCCTCTTAGGACAGTCTTTTAATACATCAAGCTCAATTCTTGTGTGCTGTAACCTATCTTTAATTTTTTGTAAGTAGCATAGATGTAAATTTTTCCATTAACACACGAAGTTGTTGAGGTTTAAGTTCTAACTCAAACCAAGACATTATTTATTCTCCCTCCTGTCTAGTTTTTCAATCGGATCCTCAACTGATTCCTGGGTTGCCTTGGTTGCCTTAACTGATTCCTTAATGGGCTCAGCACTGGACGGGAACCGGGTTCAGGAGCTGGGTTCAGGAACACACGAATCAGGATCAAAGGCAGGACCAAGAAGAAAGAAGGCTGAAGGAAAGGGTCCATACCCATTTGATACCATGTTCTTTAGTCCAATTACCTATGAGTGTGTTTTTGAAATGAGTCCCATTAAGGCCCAGGATCGTGTTCTGGGCAGTGGCTGAGCTCATTAAAAAATCTGTGAGAAAGAGAAATGCTGTCAGTCTCTGGAGCAGACTCTCCAACTGCACTGGAGAAAGATGGGGCTCCAGAACTGTCAGCTGTAAAGACCAGGTATCCCTTTAAGGCGGATATCATATGCTTCCCAAGCAAATGGACCAGCATGGGAAAAGGTAATTCCTATCCGGAAACTGGTCCATAAACTAGAGAGTCAAAGTGTGATTAGCAAAACTTGCTCACCTTTTAACAGCCACACATTGAGTACTAATAAATCTGTCAAGGTTTAGGTTCTAACTCAAACCAGGACAAAAGTTTTCAGAAAAATATATTTAAAAGTAAAGTAAAATACTGCTTAACTTATAGGAATATCTGATTAATCAGCTTCACCTCTTTTCCTGGTAAGATCATTGAACAGATCCTCCTGGAAGCTATGTCAAGGCATATGGATGACAGGGAGTGTTCAAGGCCAGGTTGGATGGGCTTTGAGCAACCTGATCTAGTGAAAGATATCCCTGCCCACAGCAGTGGGGTTGGAACTATTTGATCTTTAAAAGTTCCTTCCAACCCAAACCATTCAATGATTCTATAATTCTGAATTTTTACATACATATTAAGGAGTCATGAAGACAGTTGAGACCACAGACGTGTGCAAGAAAATGAGTAGCTAATGAGAAGCAGTAGCTAATTTCACAATCCTACCCAACTGTCTTTTATGACTACAGTGCAAGGTATTGGCTTACTTCAAAGCTCTAAAAGCTTAACTTTAAACATCTAATGTCAAAAGATGAGTAAAAGCAGATGTAGATGTTCCTTAAGAACTATGTGCATAAAAAAACCTTCCAGTCTCTGCAAATCACAAGCTGGATTTATTTAAGTACACACCGCTGCCTGACATTCGGTAATGAAAAGTGCAGAGCCCTATCCTTGTTATCAGTTTACAGTCTGCATCCAGCTCCTACTAACAGTATGTCCACTTGGGCATTATCTTTATAAAGTGCAATCTTTGAACTGAATAAACTTTACAAAGATAAAAACTTAGATTTCAGCTGTCAAGATAGGCTCTTGTGTTCGTGCAGGTAATTTAGGTGCAAAGGAAATTCAGCGGGGATTAAGAGCAAACAGCAGTTTATAAATTAGAGGTCTATCTTTGCATCTATGTTTTTAAATCTAATCACGTGTTTTCAGAGGAAAACTTAACTAAAAAGAGCAGCTGAAGCTGAACAGTAAATCCACAGGTAAATCAGAAAGACTTCAGTTTCAGTGAATTTTTATGCTGGTAAAACAGCACAACTAAAAAAAGCTCTATTCTTGGTCATGCTTATGAAAGAAAGAAATTCTTTACATGTAAGAGTGTTTACATGTTTGCATGTATATTTGTGTGTACACGTGTGGCATACTAACACAACTTCTTTTTTTGTACTACAACTTTTCAGTTGAAATAGAAATTTTATAAGCATCTGATTAGAAAAAAGAGAAATACAAAAAGTCTATTTTTCGAGGCTTATTTGGGGAAGTCATTTTTCAGTAAAATTATTTTGATTGGTTTGAAAATATAATTGCACAACTTGCAAGAAAAATGAAATTGATAAGTCTGTTATAGCACATGAAAAAAACCCTGAAGTCTTATTTACTCCATGTTGTTATTTTCCTTCAAGCCTGACATTCTAATATTCCCAATCCTAATATTCAACAAAACTTTCTCATAAATGGGAAAACAATTTGTTTACGCATTCATCTTATTCTCCCTTGCTATGGAGAAACTATTAGTATGAAAAAAATCAGTACTTACAGTATTGTGGTGGTTTGATCAAAAGGATACAACACTGGTGGTTGTAATTTTTAATATATGCCATCTGCTAGTGATTAAGTAAGTAGTGATCGTATTCTTATTTTTATCTTTTTTAATAGCACACTGAAGCCAAGAAAAGGTGTGTTGAGGATGACTAAGAATTATTTTCTCCTCTTAGTGGTGGTGTTTTTTGTGTAGGAAAGGTGGTGTTTTTATTTTCCATAAATGTTAAAATTTGCTATATTGTCTTCTTTTATTAACCTTACCAGAAATTGGCTTTTCCCAGGTCTCACTATATTCCAGAGGTTTTTCCACATCCGCACCTGTTTGGCTGGTGATATCCTCGGGTGTATATACATCATCTGTGAAACAAAGGAAATAAGTACCTACACTGCAGTACCAAGTCAAGGTATACTTGTATATAGCATAAGTTCAAACTCTACCAAACATTAAATGCAGAACTGGCATATATGGCCCACCTATCTTTTTACTAATAACTTAGTGATATCTGTTATCTTCCTATTCAAGTGAGTAGAAAGTGATTTGAGTCTAGAGAGTCTGCAATTTAATTTTAAACATTCCGTGAGGACAGTACAACTGGAAAGAGAGAATTAATAAGATAAAGAGGTAACATATGGGTTAAATCAAGATTATATGTGAAAAAATGAGTACAGAAAACATTTTAAAGCATTGAATGTCGATTGATTCTTTGAACGGCTAAAATTCTCATTCCAAAATATGATCTTCAGTAATCCTCCATATCATATGTTTAGAGCAAATCTGAACCAAATGTATAGCATATTTGGAATTCTGGAGGCAACATGTACATAAAATTCAGCTTGTATATAAAAGAAAGTCCTAGTTAAAAGTTACATAAACATATTTTAAAAAACTGAAGTAAATGACATTAAAAAGATCAACACAGCCACTCCTGGTACAAAACAACTGTTTCACATGCTGATATTTATAGGACAGCTAGACTGTTAAATTGATATGGTTTCCCTGTACAAAATAAGTACATTTATAAAAACTCCATATATGGCAGAGTGAGAATATTCATTGCAATTTCATCATGTTTGTGGAAGAAAATTCCCCACACTCTTTCTCATTACATAATACAAAAGCTCTGAAAGTTAATGTATTAAAAAACCCTCAAAATTAATTAATTATCAAATTCCAACCCTATTCCAACATGATCTACACACTTCAACCAAAGATTTCAAAGGCTTATAATTTGATGCTCAGTTTATTTTGAGATTAAACTACAATTTTAACAGCATAAAGCAAGTAATTATTTTACTATTTGACCATTCTTGCTAGGCATACCTTAGGAATCCACAGGTCCATAGTATGGATGTGTTAAATGATTTACTTAAGATTAAACTAATGAGACTAGTAGTAAGCACTGGGAACAGGATGCAGATCAGCCGGTCTCTGTGGTTAAAATTTCTAAACACATCATGCGGTTTTACAGAACTACAATTTGTCTTCAGGTAACTGACGTGTTTAATTAGATCTTCAGATATATAAAGCACTAAAGTGCTAATCAATGTTTCATGTGAATAGTGTTCAAAGAAGAAGAAGCATGAGAAGGCCAGAACAAGCTTTAAAAAGAAAAATAATCTTGTCCTCCACAGGTCATAGTCAGAGTATATTTAGTTTCTTAGCTTCATCTCACAATAAACACGACAACAAAATGTAGTAGCACATTGACTAAATCATGCTAAGCCACCCAAGTGTCCAATACAAGTCTAATTTAGTTTTGTGTCTTACAGTGTCTACAGAAAAGCCTACCTCTGTCCTGCTCCTTATTATGTAATTTAGAATTACAATATTTTCTGAGTTATATCAGCTAGGAATGAACAAAATACTGTACGCATCCCAGATGGAAGAAGTAATTTTTTTTTTTTTCAGAAACTTCCACTGCAGTTCTGCCATTCGTAAAGTAGTTATGAAAAATAAGTCAAAGTTTCTGGAAAAAAGCTGACGCTTCTCTGTTGACATAATCTCATTTCTGAATGTTTCAATGTTCTTTCAAGTTATATAGAAGTCTGTTTGTGCACTATCACACAGCTTGATGTATTTATCATAGCATTTGCCTTATACTAGCTAATGTAACTTGCTTATTGAAAGCATTTTGACTTAGTACATTCTTCCAAAATTTTTACAGAACTGAGAATAGATGTATTATTTGCGTGTGCGTTTGTGTCTTCTATCTTTTTTTTCCTGGAAATATTCATGGAGTCTGGAACACCTTTAAACTGACCACTGCATCTTTAATAGCAGGAATAGCATTAGAAGGACAGGTCATTTTAAAGGAAGCACTGGATAAAGTGCCCCTGATAAAGCAAACTGAAATACCTCAACACTTGAGTTCCTCTAGAACTTGGCTATACACCCACAGTTTCAAAAATAAAAGGAAAACAGAATACAAAGTTAACAGCCATTATAAATAAAACCACTCTCTCTCTCTTTCTTAAGAGAACCTGGAAATGTCCATCAAAGTTTGTTCACTGAAGGTTGTTTGGAAGCATAATAGAGCAGGAACAGTTTTTAAATGGTTAGGACTAAATAAAAAACCAAATCAAAACAAACTTGAGTAAGATAAGTTCAGACACCAAGACAAATATGAAAAGCCATCTCAGTAAAATGAAATTCTAGAGAGAATGGCTAAAACATGGTAGAAAACTAAACAGAATGTTAGTCATGAGGAGGCAATCCCTGCCTCTTTCCCACAGTCAAGTTTACCACCTGGCACTACAGCTAGCCAGGAGACTGAAAAGCCTGCCAGGAAACCAGCCACAATCCCATGTGCTGCTGCTGGAAAAAACAAATTCCACTGCTTATCGTCGGGGCCCTGCAGCTGCCAAGCTCACTCTCCATGGGGTGAAACATCTTTGCATTGGTGCTAATGAGCACAATCAGGAAGAAGAACTGGAGTACATTCAACAGCAGTGCCAGCCCAGCAAGGAATGAAAAGATCCAGACTGCTCTTCAAACAACGTAGTATCCATGGCTCTTCAGTAAATGTACTTCTCTTCAGAGAAAAAAAAATGATGTAATGTCTAAAGGTAAGCCTGAAAACATATTGTTCCTTACAGTCCAATTAAGAATTCTGATCAGCTTAGATCAGAAGTTAAGGGTTCTGATACGCTAACTACAGAAAATAACATATCGTTTCCATAATGGAAGAAATAAACTTCCCCATGCCCAAAAGTCATCTGGATATCTTAAAATGTTTTAATTTCTCTAAGATACCACCTGCTGAATAAGTAACTTGTTTGTCTTTCCTCAGCTGGTAAGAAGTAGGGTTCCAGGTTAGTGGAATTCTGTTTGCAGTATGTAATGGCACATTACTTAGGAGACATATAGAAGATTTCTCAAATTGCTTGCCCGAACACTCTTGTTGTGTGAAATCATTTTTCTGAGCACAGACAGCATTGTAGGCTCAGACGCTGAATTTGCCACAATACCGTGATGCACCTGCCTTTACAGAAGACTTCACTTATTGATCATCAAGGAAAGTACAGACTGAAAAGCTGCAAAAAGCTGCAGTCCTCTCTCAACATGTCACGAACATACAAAATTCATTGGCGATTTCTCTATGATTCTGAGAAGGTGCAAACTCACAGGAAGACATCAATGAGTTGCTCTGTTAGCAGAGTTGGAGGCACAAAGAAATGGACAGTAGGTACTAAATGCCAGGTCTTCCTTACTACTTTGGATGCTAGGTTTAATTTAAAGGGCAAACTTGGTAGGACACAAAATGTAGGAAGCAGACAACTTCAGGATGTTTCTTTAACTTAATGAAAAAAGACATATGTAACTGAGCAATGGAAAATATTACTAGAAGTATTATTTTTCCAGAAGAATTCTAAAAGAAGGTACATATTCACCTAGGCATACACACAGCACGTACCGCAAGGTAATAGTCTTGTGACAATTTTTGACATCATGTACCACAACAAAGCTCTAGTTCTTCCTAGCAACTGGCTCTAATATAAAGACACGGAAATAATGATAACTACCGGGCATTTCAACAGGAAAATTTAAAATAAGATTGCTTAAAGCAATACTTTAGCAGTCACCTAAAACAACATTAAGCACAATAAAATATATTTAACAATTTACATGTCTACTGTTATGCTTATACTGCTGATTTACTTCACATGTATTCTTCTTTTTCTCCTTTTAAAATCTACAAGTACCTCTGCCAAGGTTATTACTATGGGAGAAGGGAAAAGCTTAATATACTGTCTAACATAATTGTGTATTCATGCATAATTTCATAATGGAGTTGAAAAGCCACCTACTCCTGCAGACCTGGGTGTATTTTGCCTATTTTGGTAATCAGACATAGAAAGCTTACTTAGAAGCAGACTGTCAACACAAGCAAAGAACAAAACTTTCTGACCCCAGGCTACTGCCATTGGTCATTTAATACTGTAACTGCCTCTGATGTCCTGGAATTTGATGGGGTCATTTCATTTATGAGAAGGACTATGAAAGGTCAAAGAGCACATACCTCTAATGAAGGCAGCCATTCTGTATGTAATAGAGTCCTAAATAGGTTATTTTTTATTCAATTTAAATATACAACCATCTCTTCTGAGGTTTTGCCATTTCTAAAAACATGGTGGGCTTCTCAAAATTATGGACAGGAATTAGTAGCTCAAATCAAACTAAGGCCAACAACAGGTATTAAATTGCCAAAGACACTTTGGAAATCCTAGTACAGAGAAATGCTACACAGACTAGAAAAAAAAAGGAATGCATGTGTAGAGTAGATGGTATATTACTCAGGTTATCCTAACCTATCTAGCACAGAGCAATAACATGGGACAGTAGTACTGCTAGTTGTGGGTGAACAGCCAAAAGCTCGCTTTGAATATGTGCATTATTTATTTACACTTGCATCATTGATAAGGAATCTCAAAATTTTGCAATTAACCAATGGCTGTATTAAAAAAAACCAACAGTATTTGTACTGACACAATAACTAATGCTTTATTAAATAGGAAAATATGGATTTATTAGGATTTAGTACTGACAACATTATCCTGATTGTATGGAAAAATCAAGCACAATTGTAAAAGTGTAATGATTTTCCCCCCAATCAAACCAATATTTTGAATAAATCTTCGTGGTTAGTGATGTATGTTATCTCTGTGTTTAAGGATTTGTGAATTGAAGTGACAGTTCTCGCTCTTCTCTATCATCTATCAACTTGGAACTTTCTTGGTGCAAAAGTGTTTAAGCCTGAATACCACATAGCCTGGATACTGCACAGTTTAAATATGAGTAGGTCCAACATGAATACACCATGTGCATAGCTAGGAGCTAGCAAGATACTTGGCTTTAAAGCTTTCTCAGAATGCCTCCTAACTTGGACTTAAGCAACGTGATAACCCTTTTCAGCAAAGTGGTTTTCGGTAATTATTCTGGTCCCATCATCTAGAAAACATCAGTGAACAGTAGCCACATAATAATCTATCTGTAAGTTTACACTGTCTGAGTGCCAATATCATTTTAAAATGATGCTCCAGAATTACATAGCTTGACCAGTAGCAGCAATTATGTATAATATTCTGAAGAATGAAATTCTATGGTCAAACACAATGAAATATTTTGCAGGGCTCGAGATGACTGGAGGAAGTTACATTCCTGTCTGTTACCGATAAGTTTAAAAAAAAACCCAAATTGCAGCTCTACCTGTTGTTGGCACAATCCACTTTGGCAGTCCAGGTGCTTTTGCTCTAGCTGGTGCAAGTGTGGTTTCACTAAGAGCTATGAGAGTGTTGAAAAAGAAAAAAGAAAAAGAAAGAAAAAATGTTCCATGAGAAGAAAACTCAACAGACTTTTATGTGATGCCAACAATTCCACATTAGAGAATAAAAAGTAACACTTGCTGTGATGATAAACACAGTTTTGCTTTCTTTTTTTCTGATTTGGAAAGGCTTTGCCTCTAAGACTGATCAGTTTAAAGAAAAATATCCTCTTTTTTTTTTTCCCAGTAACACTTAAAATTCCACTGAGAACAGGTGAAATTAATTAACTAATTAATCCCAAATTGAATAAACAATTATTACCGAGTCTGGTCTGTGACTTATCAGATGGCTTTGGTCTTGCAGAAGTGAGACGTGTTTTATGAGGTGCTAAAAGAAATAAAGTTAGTTTAAATGCTATATGTAAAAGGAACACTGATGGTGCAGTGCAATTTGCCAGAAAAAAGTTCCATGCACCAATGCGATACAGCAAAATGGACATATGACAATTCTATGAGTTCCAATCCAAAATGCACGCTGAAAATGCTAGTTTCTTTAGAGGTCAGATGACTCCATCATGCAGTCTGACCAGTTACATTCATGTTTAGGTTTAGGAAAAGATATAAAATATTTACAGCCAGTTACCCAACTGTATATGGATACAGAGTTAGCTCTGCAAGGTATCCATGGCCTTAAGACATTTAATTAGGTTCTGTAAAAAACAAACAAACAAACAAAACCTCAAAATAAAACACCAAACTGAACCCCGCCCCAAATCAAATATTCAGATAAAACCAAGACACATTAAAATATTGCTGAGAAAACAATGGGAAGCATTCAATACAGACACTGTGTAAGGCTGCTGAAGCATAGTGTTGTCATCAAGGTTAAAATCAGAAGTCTTCAACCTTTTCTTATTGTAACCTTTCCCTTTCAAAATAGTTTTGATATTTTAGTTGTTACAGAATCTTTGTGAATCACACTGAAAGCTGAAAGCATAAGCAGTAGTCACCATCATCTTGTGCCAAATTACCAACTTCTGGAACTCAAATTTTTAAATAAATATAGCTAGCTATTTGATATTTGAATCTAATAATGTTTCTGTCCACACCACCTATTCCATCCTCTCTAAAATGCCAGAGAAATTACTTATTCAGGAAAGAACGTATTACTCATTTTTGACATTTGCATCTAGGAAAACTTTTACAGGTAAGATTTAGTGTTTTATAGGGAAAAAAGTGGAAGTCAGTTACATTTGTGTTTGCAACACTATGCATCTGAGGTTCTAGTACTAATAATAGCTAATACTAGCACTAATACTCTTTAGAAGCTTCATATAATCTTTGAGGCAACAGTGATTAAACCTTGATTTTCAGATAAATCAATAAAAAACATCTGATAAGGGGAAAAAAATTTTTTTTGCTATATATTTGATACAGTTTTAAAGGTAATAATGAACCATTAAACCTTAAACCACACTGATTTTACTTAAGATCTACAGACTCTCAATAAAACAACTTAAGAAAATCCCAAGAATTACCTGAACTGAGCCGTGGAATTTCGGTTGCTAGAGCAGTTTTGGGCTTGGGTGAAATCTGGTACGTTTCATTGGGAACTGAAAGTAGAGATATTATTGCTTGTCAAATGCAAATTATTTCCTTTAAACATAAGACACCACAGGTGGAAGGGAAATTTAAACTGGTTTTGTGCAGGCCATGAACAAAAAGAGTGCAAGAAACCTGGCTGAAAATCATGCTTTCATACAGAAAAATGTCTTTCAAGACTGGGAAGATACATATCATTAGTAAGTCAGACAAAAGAAGAAAAGATGATCAGGTAAAGCCTTTTTATGACTCCTCAGCCTTGTACATGAAGTACTTATTTCTAGAAAGACTTGCATGAAAGAAAAAATGACTGGAAAATTAAAACCAGCAACATTCTGTACATGCACTGGAATGTGACTAACAAATGAACATGACATAAAGATGTATTAAGGTATTTCTGTTGATTAAAGTGTAAGTTTAGCCACATAGCAAAAGCAGAGAAAGTAAAGTTTTATGAAAAATAAACTGACATAATATTCTCATTACCCAAAGTCATTTTGGACCCATCAACAACATGAACTGTTATAAGGTTAATTGATCCCAGGTGTGTT
>JAVSBS010008644.1:33432-49014 GCA_033124195.1 Coracias cyanogaster
GCACAGCAGGTCACGAACTACTTCCTCCTGGATTACAGGAGGGATATTCTGCTCCCCATCCCTGCCTACCAACTCAGAAGCCTGGTTGCCCTGAGGATAGTCAATTTTTTTGTTAAAGACTGAGGCAAATAAGGTGTTAAGTACCTCAGCCTTTTCCTTGTCTTCCATTACTATGTTGCCCCCTTCATCCAATAAGGAATGGAGATTTTCCTTGGCCCTTCTTTTGTTACTAATATATTTATAAAAGCACTTTTTATTATCCTTGACAGAATTGGCCAGATTAAGCTCTAACTGAGCTTTTGCATCTCTAATTCCCTTTCTACATGACCTTACAATATCCTTAAATGCTTCCTGTTTCACCTGCCCCTTTTTCCAAAGTTGACACTTTTTTTTTTCCCTGAGTTCTTGCAAAAGCTCCTTACTCAACCAGGCCAGCTTCTACCCCGCCAACTCATTTTTCAGCACGCAGGGACAGCCTGCTCCCACACCTTCATAATTTCATTCTTAAAGTAAGCCCAGCCTTCCCGGGCCCCTTTGCTTTTATGGGCTGCTTCCCAAGGGACACTCCAAAGCAGTGTCCTGAATAGACTAAAGTCAGCCCTCCAAAAGGGCTAGAGGAAAAACATTTTTGATGTTATACTACAAATCCTACTATTCTTTCCAGTGTAGTTTTGGCATATTTTGGACTGACTGACTTAAGTGTAATGCATTTGTTTCAGCACCAAACCGGCTATGAGTTATTCTGTTAAAAAGCACAAAACCTGGGGCTTAGGGAAAGAATGATTAAACACAAACAGATAAAACTAAAAGACTGAATCCATTACCGGGTTTGATGTGTGGTGTTCTTGGTTTTTCAGATGTTTTTGGTTTGATATGAATGAATTGTTTTTCAGTTGGAGCTGAAATAAAAACAAACAGCACCCGGGACAATAATTGAAAAAACACACTGCTTTCATAGAACACAAGGAACATAAGTACAATCTGATCTGTAATAAGGCAAATTATGTAATGGTAAAAGTGAATATCAGTCAGCTGGAATTCCTGCAAAGAAAGGAAAACAAGTTAAATGTCCACTGACACAAACAGACTTCCCCAAAATTATATACAAATTTGTAGCTTCAGATGAAGTGGTGAACCATACAGTAATAGGACAAAAGTAGATAGTAGTAGCCTACATCTTTCACATCTGAAATGCATGAGTATCTGAGGACAGGATCTATTTTTCAATGGACTCTTCATATCAGACTTGATTTATAAATTAACTTATTTGTTCTTATGTGGGAACTGTTCAATATTGTTTTCTTCATACTGTTCAGTTAAAAATTCTTGCCATGCAGGAATTATTTACTGCAAAAGGTTATCTTAGCACTTGCTAGTCTTTGATCCATCCCAATTTGAGATGTTGTCAAAATATCTGCCTTAGCCTGTGTATTCCTCATCCCCCTTACTCTGAAGAACCATTTTCTGCATATGAATATTTCATAAGGAAGCCCCGGATGGGGCATATAAACTTCATAAAGCTATATAAAGATATATCAAATGAATACTAACCTAAGTATCAATATATACAGGGAATATATATTAAAATAGGAACATGATGAAAAGCATTTTTCATTTCCTTTTCCTCAAAACCCCCCCCCTATACTTCAAAGATTATTAAATGGATATTCATACTTCATTGACAATACTATTTCGTTCTTAGAAAATCATGATCAATGTCTGAAACTGGGAACAGAAAACTGATTATTAACAAAGATTGCTCAAGCAATACTCCTGCTGCCCAATACTGCTTGGATTCATTAACCCTTATTTGGTCTACATCTGACGTTTGAGTTACAAAGAAAGCTATGTGACGCGCCAAATCAAATACTAATACGTTTTTGTATGTGTTATGCTATATTTGGCACCTTATCATTTTCTTGCCATTTTCTTCTGTAATGTTAAACCATGAGGAGTGGAGCAGAAGAGTATTTTAGGATGACAGTATCCATACCTCAGATACAGAAATTACAGGAATCACTACTTGCTTTTTAAATAAAGTCCACTTTTACTGAAAACTATATAACATCTGAAGGAGCTACATCATCCTGACTGGAAAGGCTAGAAGATGAGAAAAAGAACTTTCAAAAGTAAATGAGCTCATGCATTATTACCCTTAACAAGGCTAAAGGTCAAGCAAATATGTAAAAGCAGAGCAAAACTTCATTATTAGGTTTTAATATCATGTAATGAGCTCTCTCTAAGAATATCTCCTCTAACTGGAATGGAAAATAGAATAATTATTTATGAAATACACAAGATTACCCAACGTTGCCTTTGTTCTTTCAGGAACATGAGGAATCATAGTAGTATCTGGTTCATGGAAGCTTGGAATGATTTCTGCTGAAAAAGATATTGATAAATGCTCAGAGTACTGAAGAGACTCTCCCTTTCACTTTTACTCCCCTAAAAAAAAACCACCATCAACATTATACTCTATACATGAGTGAAGGGATGTTTTAAAAGAGCAATGGGCATTTACCCTCAGAGATTTATGGCTACAGAGTTCAGGTTTTTTTTTTTTTAACATTTAGATACCTGAAACTCAACAATAAAAACCCTTCAGTGAAATCACTGATTATCTTATACAAGTCAGTCAGAGTTATGACTCTGACTGATTAGTCTCCTAAATACAACTGAAGGGAATCCTTTCATTCAGTCTAATCTGAATGAAAATGTCTATATAAAAGAAAAACACTACAGCAGCTTTACAAGGCTTCTCTCATAAGAGCTTCAAAACCATGGCATAAACAACAGAGTGTGTTGCTGAGATAAAGCTGTGAATAACTTTTAATCATTGACTTAAATATACAGGTCACTCCTATTTCCTCATAACATATGAAATCCATAATATCTGCATAATATATTAAAAAAGTCTTGAACTATTGTAGTTTCCACCAGTATTATGACTTAACTGCAGCATTCCGCATGTTTCTTGAGCTAGTATAATACCCAGGTAACAGCAAATGCACTGTTGACAACTCCCTCCACTGTCCACCCTGATAGCAGTTACTCAGTTATCAACTGCAGCTTGACAAAAGACCAAATAATTTACCAGGTTTGCTGCGTGGATGATCTGGGATGGAAGATGCTTTAGGTTTAAAGGGAGTATGTTGTGGTTCTTTAGGAGCTGAAAGAAAAGACTTGTTTTAAGGGTTTCTCTCCAGAAATAAGATAGGTTTATTACACAGGCACTGTATGCCTTGTGCTTGCAAAGAAAAACAAGATCCTTACGTGACAGACTGAAAAACTGGGTGTCAGATACATATAGGAATTTAAAGCGAGAAGAAAATAATGAACAAAAACATTGGTGGAAAATTGACCAAGTAAGCAAAATCTGGAGTCAAGCAACAAAACCTGAAAGAACACAGACAGCTACAGTGGAAAGGTTTCCATCTGTATTTCAGAGCTCATAACTGCAATACCAATGGCATGCTTGTGTCACGATCCACCCCCTAGATGTCTCCTAGAAGTGTTAAAGGAAAGAAATTTTCTGTGAAGACAACAAAACAGCTAGGAATCTCTCAATACCTGGAACAGAGTAGAATTAAGTTCAATGAGTAGAAAAGAAAACAAATCAAACCAGAAACAGATGACATGTGAAAACCAGACTAATGATGTACAATCCTTGGTCCAAGGAGCAACAGGGAAAAAATAATAATGACCAGGCCAAGGTAATAGCTTTACCTGTTGCTGTCTTTGCTGGTTCAACTGTAAATGTAGTAGGTGCCAAAACTTCACAAAAAGAAGAATGTACACAGAATTAGGTACAAGTAAAAGAAAAAGGGTAAAAATACTCCGTTTTACATGACTGATCTCTTTTCAAATTGGAAAACATAATTAAATTTCTTAATTTTATAAAAAAAATATTTACAGTGGAATTAGTGAATATACACTAAAGTAAGGCTCAACTGATCTTTTCAGAACCATCAGGAGCTACAGAGGTTTAGAAGTTCACTAGTATGTAAATCTCTGTTAAATATATTTTTAAGGATAAAATTCTATCACCAGGGCACACAAGCATAGGAGTCATTTGAGTTACAGATATTTAGAGACCCTCAAATATGTTTTCCTCTACACAACTTTTGATAGGCACAGAAGAGATGCAATTTCTTCCAAGAACATTCTTATAGTGTTTGTATGTTGTCCATGCTGCTACACAGATTATTCATCGCTGGCAGCTGTCATGTGGCTGAAAAGCATATACAGCTCATCAAAACTCAGCCATTAATAATACAAATCAGCGTCATCTTCCTTTAAACACATATTTAATGATCATTAGAAAATCTATTTGATTGTAATATGAAAATATGTTAATCAATCCTTGATTTACTGAGGAAAGACAACCCAAACAAAACCTCAAATATTCAAACACAACATAACAACAATGTATTTACCAGGTTTTGTGTGTGGTACATCAGGACTTGGTGATACTTTGGGCTTGGAAGAGACTCGCCGACTTTCTTTTGGACCTGTGAAAGTGAGCAAAGTTTTGCACATATTGTTGACAATTATTCAACATAAACCTTCTGATTTTCCTGACAGGAGATTTGTTTTGTTCAAAGGATTTTCTTTAGGAAGTATTTCTTCCATTTGAAAATAATCACACAGATCTCCTGCCAATGCAATCAATCTTATATTAGTGCAGAGACTAAAGACAAAATGACTGTGTAGTGTTGGATTAGCTCTAAACTCCTTCCAGCTCTACCAAACAGAGTTTTCTATGGAGTAAACTGCTGTAGATCTAACAGTTTCCTTAGTTGCACATCTCAAGTGTTCCATATTCCAAAATTCTGCTGCTCACTTAAATCAACTTTGCATTAGAAAAAAGTCTCCAGCAAAGCAGTCAAAGATGAAAGATGGAAATTTACCACTAATTTTCAAATGGACAGAACTGTTTGCAAAGTTTTGGAAACAGGAAAGTACTTTTACACTTGTAAATGAGTAACTAGAAAATACAAATATCTCTGTCATGTTCTATGGAAATTAAGATACAAATTTCCCCATGTGCATGGGCTCAAGATGAGTGTTAATCTCTGTATCTCTACAATTATACAAGTTATTGACATGTATGAATATCTAGTTTATTATCTTGTTTCATTACAGCTACATAGCAAAATTTGATTACAACACTAAAACACAGACTATTCAGTAAGTAACTGTGTACCTTCAGAGAACTCATCAGTTCTGACAATTTTCAAACTGATAAACTTTCATCCACTAAAGGGCAAAATATTGATAAGCTTACTTGGTCTAGTTGGATGAACACGTGGACTGGGTGATGTTTTAGGTTTGGAAGGCCCATGATGTGTATCTTTAGGAGCTGAAAGAAAGAAAATGGGTTACACTGTACCAAAATTTTCTAAGGAATCAGTGTCCACTGCCACCCATAACAGTCAACAAAAACAGAGCAGGGATTCGAACTTAAGATGTTCTATGGAAGTGATGCAAAAGATAAGGGGTTTTTGGAACAAAATCAGGCTCTAGAGAAAAGAAATAGTCTTCTGTGACATATCAATTAAGCTTGTGACAGAATTACTGGTTCTGTTGAAGAAGAGAATTTAAAAAAAAATGAAGAAGAAAACAGAATAAGTAGCTTCAAATACAAAACCACCACTGCTCTGTAATGGTGGCTGTACTGGAATGATTTGCAGTACCAAATTCAAATTATTAAAATGCCTTGATCAGATGGATCTGCCACAAGAAATCATATGACCTGAAGTGATTCTGACAGTGGATATGAGGTTTGGTTGAAATAGAATTATTTTTCAGACTTCTATGAAAGAGTGAATTTCATTTAGTAAAACTGGAGGGGGAGGAAAGCAGGGGAAAAAACCTTGCAGCACGCATCTCTGCTCATGCAAACCATGTGACTAACTAGAACAGTGCCACCTCTACTGTATGACTAAGAACATGTAAGTTAGGATCCTGTTCTGATCTGCCCTCTGCCTCATCATTAAATACGGAAGGAAATTGCACTATGTTATGTGCATAATCACTTGAAAGGCACAAGGATTCTCCTCAATTGTTTTGTAGAAAACAAGAAAAGAGACAGAGAATCTTGACTGTTAAATTATGAAGGCACATACAAAGAAAGAAGACAAATTTTTGCAGGTCTACTCTTGATGATTTGTGTTGAAGAGGAAAGATAAGATGACTATTCAAGTAAGAAAGTATCATTACCCACTGTTGACTTTGGTTTCTCAGTTCTAAATGTAATTGGTTCCAGAACTGCATTACATGATAAAAAAACAAAAACAAGTATTACCAAGAACAATCAGAACATTACAATCACTATCTCCACAATGATCATACCATCCCTGCTACAGCCAATGACAGATGGTCACTCCTCCGTGAAACCTGATACATGTCAGAGTATTATGCTGCTCAGAACTGCCTCCAGTTCAAGGCAATAGCTCTAATACAGACAGACCCCAAGTATAAATCTAAAGGTTTTGTAATAAGCCACAAAGAAATTGTGGGTGATTTTTCACCTTCAACTTTGTACACTTTTCTGACTTATTCCAAGGTCTTGATTCAAACAATAGGCACAGAATTACTCAGCAAAAAAGGAACCTTAGTTGTAATCTTCTTGCCCATTTCTCCAACATCACCATCTGATATGGCGTATACCTTGAATACTCATACTGGATCTGGCTGGGACGGAGTTTGTTTACTTCATAGCAGCCCTTACGGTACTCTATTTCAGATTTGTGATGAAAATAGTGTTGACAATACACCAATGTTTTAGCTATTGCTGAACAGTGCTTGATACAGCATCAAGGACTTCTTTCTTATTCACTCTATCCCCAAGTAAGTAAGCTGGGTGTGAGCAGGATGCTAAGAGGGAACATGGCTGGGATGGTTGAGCCAAACTGACCAAGGGCATATTCCGCCTCATATAATGCCATGCTTAGCAATCAGACTGGAAAGTAGCCTTTCCAAAGGTCCCATTGCTTCTAGACTGGTGTTGGTCTGCTAGTGGGATGTGGTAAGAAGTTGCCATTGTATCACTTGTTTTTTTACCCCTCTTTTCATCCTTCATTTTTGAAACTGTCTCTATCTTGAACTATTTATTTTTCCTGTCTTTTGCTCTCCTGAGTCTCTTCCCCAATCAATCAACTGTGAGGTGGAGTGATCAAGTGGCTAGTGGCTGCTTCGTTGCTGGCTGGGGTCAACCCACCATCATGCAATTGCTTGTGCAAGTTTTACAGCTTTCTTCCTCCATCCTTAACTAGACCAGGGTTGTATATTGCTCCATATCAAACTGTGTAAACAATATTACAGAAAGTATTACATATCCTTAAATAATGAGGGCTGTGCAATAGTGAATTGAAAAGTATAAATAATTGATTGTGTCTGGGAAAGTAAAAACAAGCACACATTTTAAGAAATACAGAAAAAAACCCTTACTCTCTGCAATGACACTCTTCCTTTCACCTTTCCCAAAACCCATGCAAATTCACACAGAAAAGGTCTGTTTTCATTGACAACTACACAGAAAATGCCCACTGTTGCAGTGACTTAAAATGTCAAAAAGAACTGAAGATAGAGATTTTAAGCTTATCAGGTTGCTTATAGATTCCACATTATGACATGTGATACAGGATTTTATCCTACAAGGAATGCTCCAGCATATATGCCCAAGAGATATGTATAAATCTGAAGCTCCACTGATCACAGTATAATTCATACCACACACATATCAATATTGTAAAATAAAGAAACAACATACTTACCAGGTTTGGTTTGTGGCACCTCTGAGCTTGGTGATGTTCTAGGTTTGGAAGGAACACGCTGTGTTTCTTTTGGAACTGAAATAAAAGAAAGACAAGCAACTATTAAAATCTTTCAAGAACGGAGACTGACAGAAGGCATAATATAAAAAAGAACACATGCCTTCGGGACCCTCTGGAAACACAAAAAGCTTGTATGAGTAATGGAGGAGTATGAATGTCTGGTACACAATGAAATAGTGCTGATGGAGAACCTCTGTAACAGGATAACATACAGCAAGGCCAGTATGGATGGACTGATATAAAAGATTAAGCAGGACATGACAGAAACTGAGGATAGGGAAACATAGTGAAAGGTAGGTTGTGGTGCCTCCATCCACTTTACAGAATGCATTTGTGTGAGAAAAAACAAACAAGATGACTATGAATTGTTAGTGTAAAATCACACACAAACTTAAAAAGGACTAAATTTAATAGCGAAAAACTATGACAGTGGAGTACAATGAAGATATACTTGTGATGCTTGGTGTATACTGAGAAAAAAGCCAAATGTGATAGTCCCTGTAGGTAAAATTGTTACCTATTGTTGTTTTTAGTTGATCATTTCTAAGTGTTATAGATTCCAGGACTGTATCAGAAAAAAACCAAAAAATCTATTGAAAATGGAAGAGAATATCTCTTCCATACATAATATGAGCTTAGTTCTCCCAGGGGATTCAATAAGATATCAAAATATTTATGATCCCTTTATTCAGAAAATGTTTCTAAGGGACACAATGTTTTTCCCTTTGTGCTGTGTTTCAAATGCAGTTTATATATACAATGTGCATTTCCCACATTAGAATTAGAGGCATAATAGAAATTATACCCCTCTCTCTGTCAGTTCTTCTATATGAGTGACAATAAAATAATATTTATTTGGATCTTTTAAGACAATCACAAGGTAAGTTGATGATGCTGTAAGAAAAGTTTGGTATATTACAGGTTCTTGAAGAAACAATAACTTTATTTTTTAACACAGAACCATACAAACCTGCAACATTTGTGTGACAAAAACATTTTTTGAAAAGGCCAGACTACCATAATAATGAAAAATGGCCACAGAGAAAAAACCTGAGTTTATGAGAACTTGCATTTTAAGTTTTAGTTTGGAAATAATGTTTTACAAACAACTGCCATGGTTAAAAAATTATGACAGAACATGGATTTTGACTGTTTTCTACATGGGGAAATCATATTATTAAATAATATCAGCTTTCGAAAATATTGCTCTATGTTTAAAATTTAAAAATCTTCAGTAAAGTGATTATAATGAATTTTTTCACATTTACCGAAAGATAACATACGTTGATATTTCATACCCTTGTAATTTTCTGTGGATATTATTGGATAGCAGAGAACAGAGAGTAATTTTTTCTTCCTACCACTGAATTCAACTGCACCCACATTTAATGACTCAGTGTAAAAATCCAATATTTTGGAATACAGCATGAATGATCATTAACATTAATAAATATGAATATTTATCAACAAATAGTAACTATGCACAAGTAATTACTTGTCCATGCAGAAAATAATGTCATGAAATGAAATAATTGTGATTTAAGAAGGAAACATATTTATTCTAACAATGCAAAGCAATGTGGGAAAGAATTGTACAACCTAAGCACCCATAATACATACTTTAATTGTTAGGTATTTGCTTTAGTTACCACTGTAATCTGAGTTTAACAACAATAATCCGAGTTTAACAACAATATTCTCATTCTACTGCCATGAAGGTGCAGAGATTTATTCCTCTATATACCTATTGAATGTTACTACTCCTGAAAACCGCAAATAAGTCACTGAACACACAGCAGAACAGAACCCCATTATGTTTTAACAGGTTTAGATATCTAAAAAGCTGCTCAGAAATACGTTACAATCCAATATAAACTGTATTAGAACTAATCACATGAGGCAGTTTACCATCTTTGGCTTGTGGGATATGAGGTTTGGGTGAAGTTTTAGATTTAGAAGGAACACGACGAGTCTCCTTTGGAGCTGGAAGAGAAAATGTGGGTAATAAGTTGGTTAAATTGCACAGCAATTAGTGTCTGATATCAAGTTGAACACACAAACACAGAAATCTTACTCCTGCAACAGAGAAAAAAGATGTCTTTATAGGAAATAGGAAAGAAAGTCAGGTAATAGTCTCCATATGTTTACAACAATCTAAGAAAGAGTGTGGAATTTTAGTCATTTCTGAAGCCTAGGTGTTATTTTTTGAAATAAAAAGCTAGCACAGACAAATATAATTACGAAAAAGGTGATTCAGAGCTGCCAGCATCATTTTCTTTAAAAAAAAAGGGAGACATTCCAACTGTGAAGCAAATGATATGCCCAATAGTCACAAATGCCAAGTAAGGGAATTACCTAGAAGAAAAATGAAGTTTATTGAAACAATCCTAAGGCAGAAAGTGATTAATTTCGGTGATGCTTTCTGTGATGAAAAAAAACCACACAAAATCTTGCCAAGGAAATATCATTACCTATCGTTGACCTTGGTGGTTCAATTCTAAGTGTAATAGGTTCCAAGACTGCAACAGAAACAGTGTGATAAGGTAAGTATGGAATGCACTTCAAAAACCTAAAAATTACTCTGCTGGGAAGTATGAAAGCAGGTGCTAATACTATTCCACAGTAATGTGGATCTTCAGATTTACTTTTACTTCTTGAACCATGGACAATTAAACTTCCTAATAATACAGGCTCAATAAGAAAAATAGAATTGCACAAATCTGATGGCAGCAGAAGCAAAAATGTGTTAATAGAAATCAGTAAATACTAGAATAAGCAAGGGAAGACATCACATCACTTAACTCTGACAGAGCAAGGGACATGATAAACAAAAATGTCAGCTATCCCCAAACTGAAGTCTAGTACTACTTGAAAGTGGCATGCTGACCGTGACAAAATAGCTGAATTTTAACTCTAAGGTAAACAGTCAAGCAGAAGACTAAAAGGCTGCTATTGCTACAGCTATGAAAAAATGTATTTTAATATAGACTCTTAGTTTTTTCTCGTTATACGCTATTATAATTTGGATCACAAAACCAGTAAAGATGTCCTTTTTCTCCTTATAAACTATGACAAATTGGGGGAAAAAAAGAAGGGAAAAAAAATCACAATCCTAAATCATGAAACTGCAGAACCTATAAAAATTTCCTGGCAGTAGAGAAAATATATTAAAATAATATTAACTGATGAATTCTCCACTTTCAAGGCAGTAACAACAGAAGTATAATGAGATTTACAATAAATAAAACTATAAAACAGGTTTTTTTGCAATTGATGCAATTGATGCTTTTTGATACTAGAGTATTTCTTACAATTCTATTAATATTCACAGTGTAATGTATTTTTATTGCCTAGTATTAATATTGCTGCAAATGAGAAAAAAAGCCAAACCAACTAGCATTAAATTCTTTGTTGACAATGGCCAGATACTGTAGAGAACTTAAACTAGTTACTAATCTTTCTAATGTGCTCACTACACACCCCTGGTTTGCAATGCATCAATTACCTTCAGAACTAAAATTCAAAATATTTTCCTATAAAACACACATCTTTATTTTTTTGAAAAATCACTGAATTCTTAAAAAGAAAGAAAACACCTCAGATATTCAGAGTAAAATTAAATTAATCCCTAGGTCTGTAAATTGTCTTCTGGAGTAATTTGGCTTCTCTCTGTATAAATCTTATCACAAAATAATGAATTACTTCCTTCTCCCCTTCTCCAGGAGAAAGAAGTTGAAGTTTTTTTGTTTTTTACTTACTGCACTAATAGTAAGCCACAAAGTACACATTTTCAAAAGAAGTGCCCTAATAGATGTAGCTTGAGATGATCTGGATTTCAAGTGTGTGGATTGTGATTTTGGATACTGGAAAAAACTTTGTTTGTAAAAAACAGTATTTAAGCTGAAAGTAAATGGTGTCCTACAGAAGAATCACATTCACATTCAGCAACGAAGAAATGAAGTCCAGGAAATGACATTCAGTTTGTATGAATGAATATGCACAGAAAAAAATGGTGCTTAATGCATGAAATATTATTGGATATGGGCAAAACAAGCAGACAGAGCATCTGAAGAAAGAGATAATCAAAGAGGTGGATGTACTTCTCCAACAAAATTAGCTTCAAAGAGTTTAGCCAAAAGCCAAAGAGAGCTAAGAAACGATGGTAAAAAACCATTGTTATCCAATGTTGATGTTGGCAAACCAAGGTCTTTAGAAGAGTTTTGAGAGTACTTTATGATGAAGAAGTTATTGCAGTAGGAAACAGTGATTTGTTCCTAATTAAACAAAACAAATTTGTTCTATTTATTCAAATAATTTAAGCATAGACTTAAAGCTATCCTCGTTTGCAGGCTCACTGCAAAGGACACTTTTTTCTTAGTCTACATTAAAAACATATTGATTAAACATATCACTAAATATATATTCCTATTCCAAAAAAAGGTAACCATCATGTACTGCTTCATATAAACTTTCCCTTCACTAAAAGTAGAATTACTTTTTTTTCTTAAACTGAACACAAGTTTCCAGGGATTAATTTTCCATGGAGAAGATGCAACATTTTCCATAAATTTGATAAATTATCAAGCAATGCTCAGTTATCTGCAATGAAGAACTCCCCCTTCTGCACAAATTGTCCAGCAGTTTGTAGTTTTAAATGTGATTTTTAGATTATGTATATTATTGTTATATTTTAAAAAATCTTTCTTATTGCAATAATTCTTAATTCTTTCTTCTTCTGATGTAATTGAAGCCTCTAATGAGCTACCTTTGAAGTGATAGCCTCTCTTTTATAAAATATAGCACCTCCTACTTAGAAAATATAGGAGAAATAATAAAGCACCAAGACTATATTTTCATTCATTGGGTTTGGACCACATATGAATAAGCAAGAAGCCTAAAGGAAACAGTGTTTGCACCTGCCCATATTATCAGACCAATGAAAAGAAGAATGACTAAAGATGTCTTGTAATCATTACCCTCTGCAGTCTTTGGATGTTCATATGTGTAGGGACTCCTAGTTGTGACTGACACCGGAATGGTTGCTGCTGGAATAAAGAGAATTTTCTTGAGATAAATACAGATGCATCCATATCTATTTCCCAGCTTCTGATATAGCTACGCTGCTCTTGCTCCCCAGGTAAAACCCACCTCCTTCCCACTGAGTAAGTAATAAATTTATGGAATATTCTTAAGCAACAGTAACTACCCTGTGCAGCTTTTGCTGCTCTTTGAAAATAAAAGGTGCATTTATGCTACAGGAACATTGCTGGAAGAGTAGCTCTCTGAGTCTTCATCTTCCTGTTTTCCTCACAATTTTTTTTTTCTCTTTATGGCTGTAGACCACTGAAAAAAAACCAGTTCCAGATAAATCTTTTTTCTTTGGTAGACTATTCTATTAATTTTTCTGAGTTTCTTTCACATTGGTACAAAAGTTAGATGTGAAAGATTTGAGGTGTAAATAATTTGAGGTTGAACATGCCAGTAGGTTATCTAGTTCTACAGTACATTAGATAATCAAGTTAAAAAGCTTTCATCTCTATCCAGAGTAATTAATAAGGCTTGAAAGGAAATAACTCCAAAGACTCTGAAAAATATAAAGAACTTTGAAGACAAAGTTGGTAGAATTGTTTATTATTAACATGACTAACAATTGGAATCCATTTTAATTCTTAAATACATCTACAATCATGAAGTAATCAATATGCTTATCCAAATCCTCAAACTTCACTTGCTTACTCTGCTTTGACTCTTCTCAGCCTATGTTTTAGTACCTATACCTTCTGGTGCTTTTCTCTATTCATGACACAGATTATCATCAGGAAAGAAAAAATGATGTGCCTCAAACTTGATTTTTGGACATCTGTCATGTTGAAATTCACAAACATTTTAAGACTCACTCATTTTAAGGAAGTTATGTTAAAACTTTTAAATATAATAAAATCTGAGACCTAAAGCTTCCAAAACTCTGTCAGTTTAGATGCAAATTTACTTTATTAATTCAAAGTCTCTATTTCCTTGCATGAAAGTTTATGATGTGGGTATTATATCTGTGGGGACTGTGTTTTAGTTTAAAAGACTGAATAAAGGAATTGATGTATTTTTCCAGAATTTTAAATCTTGCCTCATTTATTTAGTGGCATTTTTTATAGTAATAACTTAAGTATATTAACTTATAGTATTAACTTAATTACAACAATAACTTAATGATTAAACAATCATTAGATTCATGTATTTTCTACTATTGCAACTACTCTAAGAAACTAAAATACCCCAAAATGTCTTCAGGACAAACAATTTGGGCAATTAAGTAACCTGGCTGCCCAGGGAGCTTGTAGAGTCTCAATCCTTGGAGTTACTAAAAAACTGTCTGGACATGGTACTGGGCAACAAGCTCTAGGTGGCCCTGCTTGAGCAGTGTGGTTGGACCAGATGACTTCCAGAGGTCCTTTCCAACCTCAACCACCCTATGATTCTGTGAAAGGACATAGAAATTACCCAGCATTGTCATAGGCTATTCTGCATGCAAAGAGTTTAGGTGTGGAAGGAGAAGCTTTACTGGGATCTGAGAAGATCAAAAGAAATTCTGACTGAGAGCAAAGTTTTCCTAGGTTTTCTGTAAATTTGATCTCCAAACTAACAATCTTTGGCTAGGTAAATCTCTCCTCAAGATAATCGCTATTAAAGCTGTGCCATTGAAAATGATAATACATTAAGTGGCTCACATGAAGTGACAGCACTGTTCTTTTTAAAAATAAAACAAACATTAATCCAGCCCAGGCAATCCAATCAGTTCCTGCTCTCAACCACAGGGCACTGGTACTAGATGGGATCAAAAGGTGAAGAATGAGAATACACAGAAGCATCTATGGCAAAACCATTCACTAGTGGGATCTCTTTGTTCTTTGTCAAGTTCTTTGCTGAACTGCCACAAGTACAACTATGCAGTACTACTATGTCATGACAAAGATCAGTAGGGAATTCTTACCTATTTAAGAACTGGAGACTATTTTTATACACCTGGCAGAATTGAGTACTGCATAATGTATCTGTATCTCAGTACTACAATTTGCTCTACATCCAAGCAGGGAAATCCACTATGAAGCTTACTAACCTACAAGTTAGATACTTCACAGTCTTCCACAATTAACCAAGGGCCATATACTTATCACACCATGTTTTTCTGATGAATCTTAAATCACTCAGATCTGGTTATATTTTTTCTTTTTTTTTAACTTAAAATTCAACAATTCTGTCCTCCTCCCAATCCTTAGGAGATTCTGAAAGTCTCTAGTAATGATTTCTTCTCAGCCCTTTTTTAAAAAAAAAATCATTAATAGATATATAATTCGCATTTCATGTAGACTTTTCTAGATAAAAACAAAAGGTTGAACTGGGAGAGGGATTTCTCAGAATGATGATGGGAGGAGAAAATAACATGCTTTTCATTTCCTCTGATCTTTCTGAAATCAGAGCATCTAAATTAAAACTCCCAGACAATATTAAGAGAACTTTGACATAACAGTTACTCTTGACATTATTGAACAATTTATCAGATTATTGGGTTGTAAGCATTGAGCAGCCAGGTAACCTGAGACTCTGAAGGACAGAAAATAGTAAGACAGACATGCACCAAGTTATCAAGCAGAGTTTTCATAGATTGAGAAGGCATGTGTGGCAAACGGACCCACCATTTTAAAATGTCTTTTTAAGTCAGCTTAAACTACGACTCCCATGAATCATCAGG
>JAVSBS010008645.1:0-12469 GCA_033124195.1 Coracias cyanogaster
AGGTGAGGTCTCACTAGGGCAGAGTAGAGGGGGAGGAGGACCTCCCTCCATCTGCTGGACACACTCTTCTTAATGCACTCCAGGATACCATTGGCTTTCTTGGCCACAAGGGCACATTGCTGTCCCATGGATAACTTGTTATCCACCAGGTCTCCAAGGTCCTTCTCCATGCAGCTGCTCTCTAGCAGATCACCTCTTAACATGTACTGGTGCAGGACTCTGCACTTACTCTTGTTGAACCTCATGAGGTTCCTCTTTGCCCAGTTCTCCAGTCTGTCCAAGTCCTGCTGAATGGCCACACAGCCTTCAGGTGTATCAGCCAAACCTCTCAGTTTCGTATCATCAGAAAACTTGCTGAGAGGACACACATGGTCTACTAGTTTTTTCTTTGACATTCTAACACAGTCTTCACAGAAACAAATATTATATCACCTTCTGGCAGCATTCAATATTTCATTATGATGTTTTAATAAAATACTTCCCACAAGACTGTTCTCTTATATGAAGATGGATATCAACCTCATGCATTTGTTTATATGAAAGATCATTTCCTTTAACAAGTTTGTGGTGAATATAAAAGTATTGGATTATTCATTATATCTTCTTCAGTTTCTATGCTGTTTGCAAATTGTTGATATTTCATATATAACGATTACAATGGTATATCTGTCGGTGTTAAAAAAAGACTTTTTTCAGATTTAATATTTCTAAAATATTTTTTATTTTTTCTCTTAATTCACAGCTTTCTTTCTCTTCTGTTATATTCTTCCTCAAACAGTTAATAAAAAATATGCATTCATACGTATGTTCTTTAGAAACTGAAAAACAAAAAAGTAAACACATTCAAAAATTAAATTTTCCTTTTCTAAATGTTGATTTGTAAAAAGGAATTCTTAATCCATAGAAAATTCCTGACCAATTCTTCTCAGGCCTTTGAAAACCTAATAACTTCAGGGTAATTGCAGCTGTCCTGAAAAATTAGTAGGAACTAGATAGCCTATATCAGGTCTTACTAAATTCTGATTTTAGTGATTATGGAGAGAATTAACATGTTATTAAAATTAAATTAACAAACTGAATTTTGAGCTGAGTATCCTTTCCTACTTCCCAGTACATTTGTTTTTATATATTGAATATGTAGCATAAAGATGCAGTTATATGTGCTTGCATAAATACAATGCAAAAAAAACTTTAAGCATCTTTTGTACTATTTTAGGAAACAGTATCACATCAAGACAAAGTTGGAGACGCAACAAAGTAATTAACAAAGGAGATAATGTTTTAAAACATTGAAGAGTCTATGAAGGTTTATTTTTCAGAAGAGCATAGCATATGACCACTATGAAACCTGGCATCATATTCATGATCTACCTAGAGAAGTATAGAGTCTAAATAAAAACAAATGTGGTGAATAATTACCTGTGAAAATACTGATCTGCTTTCAAAACCTGAACTTTGCAATAACTTTTTCCCCCTGTGTTTGGACAAATATTCAAGGTGGCATTCTTTTTGCCTTCTAGCAGAGGTGAGGAATTTGCTTCAACATCTGCTGGAAGATCTTACTCATTTAAAGGAAAATAATCATATTTAGTGGCAAATACAGAAAAAAAGATTAAAAGTAATACTGCACCCAATGTAAGGCTTGTTTGCATGCAGCATTGCACCTTTTTAAGTTTTGAAAAACATTTTACTGTGGTTTTGTTTGTTTCATTTTGTTTTTTAAAATGTATAGGTATATCAATACAAAAATCCCAGGTAACATACACACTGGGTTGTACATGTCAAACTCTGATAATGCTAATATAGCTTTTTGTGAGCCATTATAATAACTGTGTTCCTTTGTAGGCTGAATTATTCTGTGATGAAGTATACATTTTGGGAACAGGGGGTGGTTAAAGTAGTATCAGTAAAGCTTACCTGATTTTAGATCAAATCTCCAAAGATTCTGACAGGCTTCCCCTCACAACACTGAAGAGGCCTTTGCTGTATAGAATAGACAATATATCTGTTCCTTTTACTCCATAAAATAATTAACATCGTATTTATCAGCAGTACTTATAAAATTACAAAGCAATAGTCTCACCCCAAAGAGAAATGAGGAAATTAAACATTGGAATAGTCTCCCAAGGGAAATGGTGGTTTCCCCTACATTGGACAGTTTTAAGACTCAGCGTGACAGTGTGCTGGCGCATCTCACTTAAACTATATTTTTTTTACCTTCAAAGGTTAGACTAGATGATCCTTTAGGTCCCTTCCAACCTGGCATTCTATGATTCTATGATATGAAATTCAACACTAATTTTATTGTTGTTAGTGGTTTTATTCAAATGTGCTCAAACTGTAAAGTGATGGCTGTGAAATTCTAAGATAGGTAAGGAAGACAGACATAATTAATTTTGTTTAATTTTTCTGTTATATTGATTGATTATGTTTATCTGATATGTAATCATGATAATTCAATGTACAGCACATTTAGGTTTGTTAAGAGTATCTCTGTACTTGCCTGATTACATTAAATAAAAATTATTACTTAGTCTATGCTGGTAAAATACTAAATATATACAAGACAAAATAGGTAATAGCAAATTTTAATAGGGTGATCGCTCTTAGTCCCATATAAACAAAGTGAGAAAAATATTAAGACATTTAAACATTAATGCGCTTCAGTATTTCTGGATAGCAGACTCATTTTTCTAACATCAGGCACATTTTTCAAGTATACAGCTACAGTATTGTGAAACTTACATCCAAGTAACATTGTGTTTTTCAACCAGTATCTAATGACACTGGGTTTTAAATTACCATTGTGTTTTAATGCACCACATTTTATCTCCCACTTCATGACACACATGCTGAAAAGCCCCAACCCTCCACTGTTACCTTTTTTGTCACTTAAGATTATTTTGTAAGGTCTTTGAGGATATGTAAAGATGTAGCCTTTTCCCATATTCCTTCCACAGCTTTCATCCAAAGTGATAGTTTTTCTGCAACTGAAAATGGTCTGCTGACATATTTGTACACATCCTTGAATGAGACTGACTTGTTACATTTTAAATCAATCTATTTTTGTGAGGAACGATTTAGCATTTTTCTACACTGTGTATTTTCCTTTCATGAACTAAAATTTACTACTGTAGTAAATTTATGTACCTCCTAACACATGGATATTTACCCCTCTGTATTTAAATTTAGAAAATAGCCTGTGATAGTCTGTGACAGTTAATCATTTAAAAGGAATTAGGTCAGCAACACTTGCTTAGTTTTAGCTAATTTATCAATAGCTGTAATTAGTTACTTTATACATACACACAGATATATGGTCTCTCAGGATCTCCTTTACCCTATTGTGAACCAGGTAGCTAAAATTATGTTAGATATTTTTGCCAGTGGAATAATATTTGCAGTTGGATATGTCATAATATATTGCAGCCAAAATAAATTCCACCTTAATAACTGATGTAGAGGCTCTGTAGAATAAAATTTTTATCATCATTGATGAATGAATAAGTGATAGCAACACATGATGATTTATAACTTCTCCTGTAAGAAAGCTGTGATTTCCACATCATGTTTTGTTTTCAACTCTTCTGGTGAATACTATTTAAATCTGCAACTGTAAGGAACTGCAGAAACATTTTTTTTAAAAATCACATTTGAGCTATAAAATGTGGCAGATTTTGAATTATATGATGCAATAAACTCAATATCCAAGAAGAATCATTCTTTCAGATCTTGTGCAAATTACCAGTACAAAGTAAATTGCAAGTCTGATGAGCTTAGACCTAGTTAGTCATTGTTAAGGACTTTTGTAAGCAGTTGACATATTGTTCTAATAAGAAAAACTTTTTGGAGTAAGAGTCAACAGTATTGGCAGGGTAGCTTCTATTACAATGTGCTATTTATGGCACAGTGTTTCTAAATCTGATAGTGTGCATTCATTTTAGTATGTCCAGTTTTCACTCCTGCTTTCAGATGCCATTGGTATGTCACACAGGTGAATGATGGAGGTCCTATGGGCGTGGTGACAAACTGTAGGTTTTGGAAATAAATGCAGCTCTCTGTGCTGTGAATGAATGTGTGGTACACAAAGTCTATACTACAAATTCCAGCTATATGCAGTAAGACAAAAAAAAAAAAGAAAAGAAGCTATATGTCTGATTGACATAACATAAAAACTCCAAGACTAAATGCAGATATATCAAAAAAATAGCGTTTTTTTTCATGCAGATTGCACATTTTAGGAGGAAATAAGGAGGCACTAGAAGTCATTCTGATGGCACATAGACCATCCTGGCTTCTCTAAGGGCAAATCATGCCTGACAAATTTGGTGGCCTTTTACAATGGAGTTACAGCATTGGTGGATAAGGGAAGACCAACTGATGTAACCTACCTGGACTCCTGTAAAGCCTTGACACTATCCCGTACAACTTCCTTGTTTCTAAATTGAGAGATGGATCTGATGGATGGATCTCTCAGTGGATAATGAAATTACTGGATGGTCACACTGAAAGAGTTGCAGTCAATGGCTAGATGTCCAGATGGAGACCAGTAACGAGTGGTGTTCCTCGGGAGTCACTATTGGGACCAACACTGTTTAACATCTTTGACAGTGGCGTGGACAGTGGGATTGAGTACTCCTTCAGCAAGTTTGCAGATGACACCATGCTGACAAGCCTGAGCGATGGGATGCCATCCAGAGGCACCTGGACAAAACTGAGAATTGGACCCATGTGAACCTCATGAAGTTCAACAAGACCAAGTACAAGGTCCTGCACCTGGATCAGAGCAATGCCATTCACTAATACAGGCTGGGTGATGAGTGGATTGAAAGCAGCCCTGCAAGTAGGACTTGCAAGTGCTGGTGGATGAAAAACAATATCAGCCAGCAACGTGCACTCACATCCCAGAAAGCTAACCACGTCCTTGGCTGCATCAAGATAAATGTGGCCAGCAGGTTGAGGGATGTGATTCTCCTGCTCTGTTCTGCTCTGGAGAGAACACATCTGGAGTACTGTGCTCAGCTCTGTGGCCCCAAGACCTGGACCTGCTTGAGCAGGTCTAGAGGAGAGCCATGAAGATGATCAAGGGGCTGGAGCACATCTATGAGGACATGCTGAGTTGGGGTTGTTTAGCCTGGAGAATACAAGGCTCCAGGAAGACCTTATAGCAGCCTTCCAGTATCTGAAGTGGGCCTACAGGGCAGATGGGGAGGACTTTTTGTCAGGGAGTGTTGTGGCAGGAGAAGGGGTAATGGTTTTAAACTGAAAGAGGGTGGATTCAGGTTAGATATTAGGAAGATATTCTTTACTGTGAGGGTAGTGAGACACTGGAACAGATTGACCAGAGAAGCTGTGGATGTCTCCTCCCTGGAAGTGGTCAAGGCCAGGTTGGATGGAGCTTTGAGCAACTTCATCTAGTGGGAGATGTTCCTGCCCATGGCAGGGCGGGGGGGTGGGGGGTTGGAACTAGATGACCTTGAAGGTCCCTTTGAAGGCAAACCATTTCATGATTCCATGATCCCCTTGAGGGTCTATGTGACAACTTTGCCTAAATAGCTGCAGCGGCAGACTCTTGTAACATAAACATCTCTCAAGCAAACTGAATAATTACCTTTGAGCATGGTCACAGAATCTCTGTTATCATTCAAAGCAAAAAAAACCCTAAAACCACAACTATACTAACTATACAGCAAAAAAAAAACTTAAAAAAAAAGATGCTTATTGCCAGTCCATGAACATGGATTATTTATTAATATTGATGTCAAGCAGAAACCACAATATATGAAAATGTTTCCATAAGCAGTATAACCAACAGAAAATACAGTCTAACAAGAAAAATCTAACATAGCTGACAAGCAAACGTAATTAAACATATTTCTATCTTCAGAAAGAATGTCCAGGGGTAGATGAAAATAGCAGCAAAGTAAACTTCTCCAGCCACTCTTGAGGGATGTAATTGTCTTTTGGATAACAAGAAATATAGTTTTAGATTACATTTTTTGAAATGTGAGTGAGCAGTATGTCATGCTAAAAATCTTGTTTATGAGCAAAGATCAAATGCCTTTATATGTAAACCAAAAAATTATTGTTAGTGTAATTGAAGTATTAAAAGTGTAATCCAAAAGTCATTAATAATGCACATCTGTTTATTACAAGGAGGGAAAGAATATGTGTATGTACAAAAATGTTTCAGTAATAGTGTAGTAGTTAACACTATTATACATGCACTTCTTTTCAACTTCTTTTGCTCTTATGCTCATGCTTCTACTCCACTGGGTCCTGAGGTTGGTGGCTTCATTCTGGTGAATTAGTCAGCACTTGAAGACTTTTGCTGGAAGGAGTATGATGCTCATGTTGGTGGCTTCTTCTACCTCACTCTAGAGTCTGCCTGGGGTGATTTTAATGTTTGCTAACATGCTTTTATATCTTTTCTCTTCCCACATTGCTCTGTGACTCCAACTTATATCCAAATTTACTATATATGGCAACTTTCACAATTTGTAGATAGTATCTCTTTGTTGCCTCTAAATGCAGATCTGCATTTCTTTAACCTATCATGTGTGAGTTGTTTATGTCTGTGTAGTCTCCAGTGCCAGGCCTGTTCCCTAACCCTTATCATCCTAGGCCTGCACACCTCCATGATGCATCCTGCATCTCCACTTGTCAAGGTTAAGAGTTTTAAACCATGATTGTACCATAGAAAGATGACCAAAAGTAAAAAAAAAAAAAAAGAAATCACTGTAGACACCTGCTCAGTTAGAAAAATTGCTGCTACGTCTACACTAAACAAAATAAAGCCACAGGCAGGTCAAGAAATTTCAGACAGAGCAAGCTTTAGCAGCCTCTCTCCTGAGGTAAACGCAGTACAAAGCTAATGACATGTTACTAGCAACAGCAATACTGTATTACAGGGCTACTCAACTACAAGTATTAGTCTTTGAACTCAGGAAAGAAGGGAGCAAACCGACAATAAAGCAAAATACATTTGAAATACAGAACACCTTTTGTGAAGCAAAGAGGAATCTATCCATGCCTGTACTGGACTGAAAATATGTGATAAACAAATAAAAAGGGGGAAAAAATCACAATGATTTTTAAAAATGCATTAAGGATCTGTGCTCAGCAAAATGCTTGTTTCTGTGAGAATGTTTATCATGAATAGAATAGCAAAACAGGACTGCTGGTGATTATTAAACACCAGCTATGCAGAGGTAATATAGGTAAATCAGACAATTATGAAGACATGATGTAGCTAGGAAACACAGGTTATCATTCAATTTGCATTTTCTACAATGTTGTCGTGTCTTTTTTAAGCTCTGTCATTAACACAAGAAATAAATTGTTATATTTTCTTATATTTTCTTCTGACTCTCTGAGGAACTAAGAGGCCAGAAAACTGTAATCCTAACAGATAACATATTTTTGAGAATTTAACAGGAACATGCTTGAAAATTTCACATTCTCTCTCAAATTTTCCTGTCTCTCCTGTTTTTTTCCTTTCATAAAATAATCCCTAAGTCAAACTCTCAAAACATGACTTGGAAAACTATGCAGACTACTTACAAAATATATGAAGTGGCAATGGCATACTTAGTATTAGTATGCACTTTCTTTCAAACATAATTAAATGCACTCGAGTCTATCTATGCCCATCAGATTGCTAATTTACATATATATTATTTTGTTGAATTTGTTCTAGACTTTTACTGAAAATGTTGTTCTGGTGTTTGCTGCTAAACAAAAGATGCATGAAGTAATGGCAGCAAAATAACCTGTTACTATTTTATAATTTTGTAACATAACCGTATATCCCTTAACTTCAAAATTTAAAACTGTGTCTAGAAATACATTTTAATATATATATTTTGATTCAGTATTCTTGTTTATATGCTTAAATATTATGATTTTCATTTACATCCATCTTAATTTCCAACTTTTATAAAAGAAATAAATCCTCTGTTTAAAAAAAAAAAAAGTTTCACCATTCAGCACACAGACAGATCTGGCGCAGTTTGCTTTGTCTATACATTTAACTGCCCTGATGGCTATTTACAAGAGAGATTAGGACTGAGGAGGAGATGCTCAGATCTCTGGTAGCTAATGGTTTTTACAGACAAGAACCTGAAAAATACCTTATTTGAAACAAAGATGTGGCTCATTATATTCAAGGTTAATGCAGCCATCTTGCTCTCTTTCATATGAATGATTCTCATTCTGGCTCCATTCCTTGCTTTATCAATATCAAGATATGAATTAGTCAGGGGATTTCATAAAAGTCTGCTCATGCCCAGAGCTGCCGATCTTCACTTTCTGCAGTTCAGTGGCTATTTAATTTTAATTGCTCCCCAAGCTTAGGCCAATTCTGGATGGCAAAAGCAGGGCAAGAATCATTCACTGCTCCTTTGAAGTTTGAAAAGCCTATATTCAGATTGCCTCAGGCTCTCATTCTTACATTTATGTGAAAATGTAAGCTGCTGAACACTTCTGTTGAACATCTACAACATGAACTTAACAGGAAATGTCTTGTAAAAGGAAGCTTGATTTTTTTTTCCCCCTGCGGATTTCATGTTAAGGATATTTATAAAAATAATTGAAAAATGTAATAAAAATTAGGAAATCCATAGTAATGAGTTTGGATAGGTGTAGATTTCAGATCATATTACACAATACCTTTATTAAAGTTCTTTGAGAAGGTTATTATATCTGTGTATAGCCCTAAGTACATAGTAAAGTAAATCACAACTGTACTTTCTCAATATGCAAAACTTTCTTACAAAGCAAAAGCAATAAATGTCACCCTGTTGATGGTTTTGCAAAAAGATGGGAGAAGTAATTTTTATCATGTCTCTTCATCCCGCTTTCTTTCCTCGCCAATAGCAAAATTCAGGCTTCAGGAAGGAAATAACTTCAAGCTCTGAGAAAATTGAAAGAGTGAATCACTATGGGAGGTAAACTGAAGCTGTTGGTTGTTGCTGAGAATAACATATTCCCTTTTGGGTGTTTCTCCATGGGGAATGCTTTTCAACAGGAAAAAAAGAATTATACAACAATACTAAAGTTATCTTCTCTTGGAAGAAGAAAGGGATGCATTAAAATACATTTTTCTGTATGCATTGGCACTAAATTAAAAGTCAAAGAGATAGTAAAGGTGGAAGTGTGACAATGCTAAGCTAAATGTTCTGTGAAATTATTACAATTATGTACATTAAATAAAAATTTACATTGTCAAATGAAATATATGTGGGTTTTGTTCCCAAATAATTGCATGGTATCTGTGCCAAGCTGGCCAGACAGTAGACGAAAGAATAGTGCAGGTAGGGGGATAGAGCAGAAAATTATTTGTAAATATATATGTGCCTTAAATATTGGGCCTGTATTTACCAAAGCTATTGCAGAAGCTTAATAAAAACCACAAAATCCAAGCACTAGGTTCCAAAAAAAAAATTATAATACAACATACTTGCAATATTTCTCATTTCGCATTGCTACAAACAAAAGCCTTTCACAAACTTTTCTGTTGAGATTTTCCCCTCACATTATGAGAAGCACTTTGTGTTTGGGAGGGTACTCATCTGCTTTTTTCAAGTTTGTCTCTCTACTTGTTTTCTCAGCATGATTTTCTTAAAAAAAAGCCTTTCAAAATCTATTTTCTTGATTTAAAAAATAATTTCTACTATTTATTCAAAAAAGTTCAACATTATCTAACATAAATTTCAGTAGAAGCGCAAATCCACATAGAGTTTTATAAAAGTTAAAATATCATCAGTCGTTTCTGCTTTATATGTGGCCATATGTCCCAGAAGTTAACAGGCACTTCCTTTTCTAAGAGCTATTCAGCATCTGAACTGCCTGGGCTATAGAAGTAGTTACTTATTTCTGTTTTAGTATGTGCTGCAGCCACACACCATAATCACAAAATAATCCTAAATTTCACAATGAAATTCAAATTTATATTAAGTAATATGAAACTCAGATTATTAATATTTCTAAGCTAAATAAGTTTATATTTGAAGTTATTATTCAGTTATTGGATTTTTGAGTGTCTGCAAAAGCAAGAAATAAGCCTCCTATTTAACTTATAGCCTACTTGGTACATATTTTGTTCTCAAGTTCATTCAGGTCTGTTTGCAAGTTTTAGGAAATGCCAAGTGTTTCCCAATGTTTATTCTTGTGCTACTAAAGGAACCTTTGGGATTTGTTATTGTTTCAGTGGGAGTAGAATCATGTCTGTATTTGCATAAGAAAAAAAGTGCTTTGCTTAGAATTCTGTATTTAGAATTATGATAGTTTTGGAGCCCTGTTAGTAGATGACTTTCCAGTGACATGTTTTTAATTTCCTATTCAATTCTTTTCTCTGACTTTAATTTGGAAGTTTAGGACTGTGTAAGGAAAGAGAGTTTTCATTCTGTATTTTCTTCCACTCTTTTTTTAAAAAAAAACAAACAACAAAAAAGGTTTGTGACTATATTATATTCTGTTTTGTGTTTAATTGTTTGCCACCTGCTGGGGCTTCAGTTCAAATTACACAGAGATTTGGTCATTAGTCCATGCGGTTATTTCACGCATGAGAATTATCATTTTTAATTTGGCAGAAGTGAACTAGTACCACAGCATGTGTCCACAACATCCACCTCAAAAGAGCAGTAAAACGAGTCAGCTAAGTTGATTAAGACAATAAAGCTATCAGGATAGCTTTGGGGCTTACAAAAATGCTTACTCAATCCTATTTAGTATTTATAATTGTTTGCATTTTTTTTCCATTTTTTTCTAATGTTGCTAATGTGGACAACTAATTCAAGTAGTAAATTAAAATGTCCATAAAGTTGTAATGCATCCTATAAATTTAAGAAATCACTCATTAGAATTCTAATTATGGATATATTTCAGTGTAGTTTGTAACATACCAAACTGCGTATATTTAGGTAAAGTCATTTTATCTTTGTAGAAAGCCTTCCCAAGTCTTCCAGGAATTAAAGTCTGATTAAGTGACCCACAAAATACAGACAACTTTGTATCAAACACTTTATTTTCCACTGCTACCTTCCATGCAATAGTAAAACCTAGAAATATTCTGCTTAAAGTATTAAGTAAAGATTCACTGGAAATTGATGGGGATTTTTTGCAATCTATAAGCATGTGTCAGTGAAATGGAGACTTCAAGGATTGAAATTCTTGTTTAAGTGCTAAGATCTTATTCTTTTCCACTTTAACCACTATTATAACAACTACGTTATAGATCTAGTAGATTTTTTTCACCAATCCTTAGTTTTCCATGTATGTAATGAAGTCTGAGAGTCATTTAAATCTGATAGATCTTTACATGCTCATAAAGATCACGAACACTGTCTTCCTCTGAAAGACATTTTAAAAATACATTTTCAAGAAGCTTCAGTAGAATAAATTCTAATCACTCCCCCTCAATCAACAGAAGAGGGGGAGAAAATACAATGAAAAGCTCATGTGTAGAGATAGGACAGAGTTAAGGACATAGAAATCACTCATTAGTTACCATCATGTCCTACACAGACTCAACCTGGGGAAATAGACTTAATTTATTGCCAATTAAACAAAGTATGATAATGAGAAATAAGAAGATATCTAAAACCAGCTTTCCCACTCCTCCCTTATTGCCAGGCTCAACTTCACTTCCAACTCCTCTAACTTCCCCTGCCCTCCATGAGCCTTGAGCAGCACAAAGCAGGAAGGAATAGAGGTTGTGGTCAGTTCACAATGCTCCATTCCTGCCGTTTCTTCCTCCTCACCCTCTTCCTCTGTTCCAGTGTAGGATACCTCCCACAGGAGACAATACGAGGTGAGCTACAGACAGGGGGAGTGGCAGTGTGGGATGGGCACAGCATGGAGCAGGACCACTGGGGCTTGTGCCTCTCTGGACATGGCATGGGGGCAGCCATTAATAAAAACAAGGAGAAAGAACCTTCAAAATCAGTCAAGAGTGGAAAAAATGACAAAGATGGACAAGATAACCAAGAATATGAGGTGCCAAATAAAAAATCCAACAGCATTCCTCCCCCAGTACAACTATCTAAAATCAAAGTACCAGCACCACAGACAGTACAGAAGAAGGAAAAGTGGCGGAGTTTGTCAAAGTTTAATGTTAGCAATAACAGGGAGCTTCAAAAACTCCCAGCTTTAAAAGATGTTCCTCCTGCTAATCAAGAAAAGCTATTTATACAGAAGTTATGACAATGTTGTGTACTTCTTGTCTTTGTTTCTTATCCACTAAGTGGCCTAAAGTGGAAGTAAAATGAGCTAGATTTTATTTTCTTAAAAATAAAAAAATAAAATTAAAAAAAACCTAACCCACAACAGGAGAAGAGGTAGTGGCCTCAAGTTGTGCTGGCGGAGGTTTAGATTGGTGGAGGTTTTAGAAGTTCTTTACTGAAAGAGTGGTTAGGCATTGGAACAGGCTGCCCAGGGAAGTGGTAGAGTCACCATCCCTGGAGGTGTT
>JAVSBS010008646.1:0-10874 GCA_033124195.1 Coracias cyanogaster
CGGCGGCCTGCCCGCAGCCCGCGACCGGATCGTCGAGCCGTACATGACGACGCGTGCGAAAGGCACCGGCCTCGGCCTCGCCATCGTCAAGAAGATCGTCGAGGAACATGCCGGCCGCATCGACTTCGCCGACCGGCCCGGCGGCGGCCGCTGCCGGCCCGGCCCCACCGGAGCCCCTGACACGCGCCACCGGCGGAGGCGGAGCGAGACACCGCGGGGGCCGGGAGGCGCCCCTCGGCGGCCAATGGGAAGCCAGCAGCCGCCGCCCTGCAGCCAATGGCGGCTCGGAATGCCGCCGCGCGGCTCTCCCCAGCGGGCTGCAGAGGAATGCCGGCGGCTCGGCCGACGGCGACTCTCCTCGTTGCGCTTTGCGACAGTTCCCCCGGCGACCTCCACCCGCCGCGTTGCTTTACGGCACGCTGCCTTTCCCCCTGCCCACCACCATCTCCCGGTTTCGGAGCCGGGGGAGGAGGGAGGCGGGGCCGCCGCGGCCAATAGGCGCCGAGAGCGCCACAGTGACGGAGGGGGCGGTGGCGCGGGCGCTGCCGTAAAGCGGGCGGCGGCTCGGGGGAGTTGTCACCGCCGCCGGTGGTGGCAGTGCGCGAGGCGGGCGGGCTGGGCGCTCCCTGCCGCCGAGGGCCGCCATGGCGGGGGCGCTGGGCCGCAAGGCCGTGGACTATGTGCGCAGCAAGGAGTTCAGGGACTACCTGATGAGGTGAGCGCGGGGAGAGGGTCGTCGCCGGCTGCCGCGCCCGTCTCTGCCTCGGGTAGGGCGGCGGGAGCGGCCACCCCGGACGCTGACGTCCCTTCCCCAGCCGCCCCCGCAGCCTCGGGGCGTCCGAGGCGGCGGCCGGGCGGTGTCGTGTGACCTCCGCCGGGCTCGCCCTTTGCCGGCGGTTGGGCGGGGGGAGGAGGAGGCGAGGAGCCCGGCGGGGAGCGAGAGGCCCGGGAGGGAGCGGGCGCCCGTCGGGGCTGGCGGGGCTGTCAGTCTCCCGCCCGCCTCACCTTGGGCGGACCGAGCTTGACCTTGAAGCGAAGCGGCGCGGTTTGAAACTGCCGCCGTAGCTGCACTTCTCTGTGACCTTTCTTCAGCCGGCTGTGAGACCAGCGGCTCCGCTGCGCGGCGTGCGGCGCCCTCCGGCAGGCCCCGGCTGAGCCGGCAGAGGTGGCAGCAGGCACCGGAGCTGGGGGCGCGGATACTCTGACCGCTGCCCGTAACAAGGGCAGAAAGAGCTTTGCTCAGTTGTGGGCGGAAGCAAGCTCGGCAACAGATGCAGCCTTGAGACTACTTATTTAAATCTTAGTGTATTTGTAAATAGGCACTTTTGTCAGAGGATTGTTAGACCCCCACTTTCGTGGGAATGTGGCTTAAGTCACCTCCCAGGCAGCTCAGTGCTTTCATTAAGCTTCAGTTTTTGTGCTGTGCTAAGGGGGTATGGCACCCCGAACTGAACTCACAAGAACATCTTGCAGGTACAGTTGTGGCATACTGGCTTAAATCTAGTTGAACTGCTGTACTGGAACTGTCTCAGGCAGGCAGGCTGAAGTTTCCTTGGCAAACAAGTCGTTTGACAAAACTAAACACATAAAATGGGCTCTTCTAATGAAGGTGGTTGAGCAACTTTTCACTGTAGCTGTTGCTTGCTGTTCTACCTACATGTATTGCAACTGGGGTTTGATGTTGAGCAAGCATGCAGGAAGACATCTGCTTATCTGAGAAACTTAAAGTAGCAGGAGATAGTGTAAGCCCGCATGGAAGGGGGGTTATAATATAAAGGCTCAGTAAGAAGGGTCTGTTTGTCATTTGCAAAATCAAATTCCATAGAAATGGTGGGGCAAAAAGATGAGTAAAATATGACAAGGAAGAGAACATCCTTGAAGCAAAACAAAGAAAGGTCAGAGCAGGCGTCTGTGTGCATTCCTTTTGAAAGTCTTGAAGATTTTGAATAAGCTTAAGAGATGCATTTTAACGTTAACTTTCAGTTAATTGTACCAGATTTTGTGTGAAGCATGTAAATGGCCAGTAAAACAGCAGTCTGCTTCTTAACTAGAAAAACAAACAAAAATCCAGAAGCCATAACAGCTGCTTCCTAACACCACCAGAGTTACTTGCTGGACTTATCTCATTCCTTACCAAAGACTGAGAAGGTACTGGCAATAAGCCTTCTCAGCTGTATTTCATCCTTATTTCAGCCTTAAGATAAGCTATTTATATAAGAATATTGCAAAAAAAAAGCATTCCACAAGGTTCTGTCTTTGTGGGCTCGGTTCTGCTATGTTACAAAGATACCTGCTTAATTTGTACTTCTGTTAATTAGTGTGTCATGAAGGGCTAAAGTCAGTTGCTCCATCCAGTATGGCCTTTGAGCATTGTTTCTTGCTGACTAGGGGATGAGTGTCTTAAGTTTTTGGCTTTATGTTGACTTAACAGTCTTTTGTTGACTGATATCTAAATTTTAGTCTGCCTTTTCCATAGGAGAAATGGAATGTGTTTACTTTAAAGCTGTATCTCTTTACATTTCTTCCTGAAGGCTCTTGCTTCCCCAGACTACAGGACTCCATTCTGAAGAAATCTCCCTTCTTATCTTGCTTATAGAGCATGAGTTTCCTCAGGGCTCTGAGGCTATGGTGTCTGTTCTAGAAATCAGCATCTAATGGCTGCAGCGAAGCAAGGTGAAGCAAGGTTTTATAAGTGTGAAACTTGTGTGTAGAAAATGATGAATTGAGACATTGTTTGCAATACCAATGTTGTGCTTTAAATTGCTTGACCCTGAACAGAATAACTGAAGTTACCCAAAGCAGTGGAATTGAGTATGCCATTACTATGACTTGGAGCAAAACTTGCAGACTTCTATAGGAATAAGTAGCTTCCATTTCAGCTTCATAACTTAAAAACATGAAAGCAAGTGTAAGGAATGCATGCTGCTTTTCTCAGATGGATATATCTGGCATGAGAATTGCATTACATAATGGGTTGGCATTTGGATCTTGCACAAAGAAACACGATAAATAGCTTTAAAAACTGTTATTAATAATTGTTCTGCCAGTTTCACATATGGCTTTTCTCAAGTGGTGATTAATAGGGATCTGAATAACTAAGTCATGTAAGTGTTGATATACCCTAATCGTGTCTTAATATTTTAAAGTAGGCATAGAAAGAATGTAAGCTGTAGGTAGACTTCTGCTTATTGTAAAATGCAGCAGTAATGTTAAAACTAGCTGATTAGCCTGTGAAAGCTTTGTAGCTCTATACATTGAGAACTTGCAGTTGCCTTTTTTCTATAGATCCTAAAAATGTCAGCTATGTAAGTAAAGTTGTTTTATCTAAGCTACTAATAGTAGGCAACTGAGTGCTCTTACATCCTATCCTAATGATTTAAAACATTGTCTTCTGAAAAGCATCCAGTGAAACAGCTTTCCTCCTCAGAGAGAAGACCTATAGGCCACTAGACAAGTTCTGGCATCTTCTCATGTTAGAAACCTAAGTTACTTTAGTCATGTAATAAATCCTAGGGAGTCCCAAAAATCTTCTGGTAAGAGAAAAATAAGCATGGAGACTACCATCTTCTGGGGCACTTCTGAAATGTCTCTTCCTGATGACTCAGCAGTAATGGAAATATAGTGACCGTTAATGTAGATGGCTTTGAAACAGAGTTTGATCCTTGTAAAGCTTGAGGATTTGTGTTGATGTCAGGTGTCTAGGACCTTTCTTTAAATCGAAATGAACTTTAAAAGAGATAGCATGAGTAGTATAAATACAATTAGCTGATATTCAGTCTTCCTCATTAGTAAATCTTTAAACACAAGGACATAAGAACTTAAAGTCCTCTACTGCTCTGTGCTGGAAATTGAAGGACACAGCGCCTGCTGTCATTGTATGCTCTGAGAACTGAACCATCTAACTCTTGCAGAACTGAACAATATAACTCTTGCAAGAGCGAAATAACCCTTTCCACTTAAGGGGATGACAGTGTGGAGGCAACAGTTGGTGACGGTTCATCTGTATTTGCAGAATAACCTCTGGCCCATTAATATCCTTATTGCCAGTACGAGGAAAATATATGCAAAACCTTTGGAAAAATAAATCTTCCCTGATACAGCCTTTCTGACATGGATTGTAGTAGCAGTATAAGACATTGATCATCAGTTGATTCCTCTTAGGATGTCTAGACACTTACACAGAAAGCACAGAAACTGAGTGAGTAAATACACCTGTTGCTCATAGTTCTGGAAACTTGAGGACAAAGTGTTCCCTTTGTCAGAGGATTGAATGTAGTTCTTGGAAATTACTAATTTAGAATCTTGTCACTTCAGGAATAGATGCATGCACTTGCTGTGGTATTGTCACTATTAGATAGGTTGCATTTGTTGCAGCTGTGTTCGTTGCAGAGCTTTAGGGCTGGATGCCTACTTCTGGAAAAGCCTGTATGACCTTCATCCACCCTCTTCTGGGAGTGTAATAACTGTTCCACTCTCACGTGAGGACAACCCTGCAAGACCTTAGCCAAAGCTGCCTACTCTGTTAAAATAGCAGGAGTTTGATTCTATTTTAGGCTTTCACTTACATAAAAACCACTTCCACTTTAAAAATGGAGGTTGACTTCTGTTGGCATTAAAACATTTTGCCGAGACACTTTTGAACTTGTTTAGTTGAGGTTTTATGAAAAAAAAGCCAAGTGTGCTTATCTTCTGACCTTCAGTTCATTATTGCTGCAGTTCAGTTAGTAAGAAAACAAAACCCAAGTGGGTAGGCTAGTGAAAGACACCCTAACAAAGCATCTTCCAGCTCTGGAGTCCTCAGTACAGTAAAGACATGGACCTGTTGGAGCAGTCCAGAGAGGGGTGCACAAAAATGGTCAGGGGGCTGGAACACTCGTCCTGTGAGGACTGGCTGAGAGACGTGGGGTTGTGCAGCCTGGAGGAGAGGAGAAGGGTCCAGGGAGACCCTATTGTGGCCTTCCAGTACCTAAAGGGGGCCTAGAAGAAATACGGGGACTGTCTTTTTAGCAGGATCTCTTGCAACAAGACAAGGAGTGATGATTTTAAAACAAGAGGGTAGATTTAGACTAGATATAAGGAAGACATTTTTATGCTGAGGGTGGAGAAACACTGGAACAGGTTACCCAGAGAGGTGGTAGATGCCCCATCCCTAGAAACATTCAAGGTCAGGTTGGATGGGGCTCTGAGCAACCTGAGCTAGTTGAAGATGTCTGTGCTTATTGCAAGGGTTTGGACTAGGTGACCTTTAAGGGTCCCTTCCAACCCAAACTGTTCTATGATCTTGAACAGTGTTCAGCTTGTAATAAAGACTCACTGAAACATGTATCCAGTGGGATTTCTTAAGCAGACCTAACTGGTCCCTTACCATAGCTATTTGTAAAACGGTGTTCTAAAAATATGCAAATCAGCATGAGAAAAGAGACTGTTATGAAGTGTTCTACACCTCAGTGCAGCACTAAGGCAGCAGCAGGTGAGCAGCAGCTAGTCAGCAGTTGGCTTTCTATTAGCAGCTGGTTTCTTATGGGTAATGATATAGAACTAAGCTCTGTCGCAAGCCTTGTTAGAAAAACAAAAGTTCTGAAGCATTTTTAAAGGTATAGAAGCAAACAGTCTTAAATATATGCTGTAGTCTAGCTTTCACACAGTTTACTAAGTTATTGGATAAGTGATCATATAGCTACCAAATTATTTAAATGACCCCATATACGACTGGAGTGTAATTGTGTGTTAGATTACTGAAAATGCATTACAGCTCATGTTTGGTACAGCCACAGCTGGCCTGAGCTTAGTGACAGTAAGATCTGTGGCAGTGCTTGGTCTGACCTACTTATGTGGGATATGCAAAGAGCTCCAAATGACTTTTTCAAAACTTCCATGGAGGAACTGTAGCTGTTTAGCTTTGTCATGACAAACCTTGATGTCTTTTGGCATAATTTTCAACTAGTTGCGGTGGGATCTTGGATGCTTTGAAGTCCACTGGGAACAAATGTCTTCCACAGACCATAATGAGATTTTATCTGGCTAGGAAAAAAGGTAAAGCAGCAGACTCTTGTCACAATGACAACTGTTGAAATAAATAATATTTTAAATACTGTTACATTAATCAAGGTTAACGCATGGTACTTCCCTGACTTCTACCTGTCTTCTGTTTCTGGTACAGTTCTTTTTATGCCAATTATGAAAGAAACTAATGTTTTTTTTCTCTCTTTCTTCCATGTGTTTTTTGAATGGAAAACAATGACGGCCCACTTGAACAGTACGGTAAGAAAACAGAGGGGACTTCTGTTTTCATATTCTCCCTAAATTTAGTAACTTGCATTCTTTTTGCCCCAGCACTGTTATGACCTTGCTTGCATCTGAGAAGCATACTTTGAGCCTCCAGGAGAGATTCAGTAGTAATATTCACTCTTAAGTCTGAGGTTAAGGTAGCCAAACAGTAGCTCCTTCAGAAAGTGTCCTAAAGTAATCCCCACAAAATAAAAGGGGCTTCATTTTTTCCATACTCAGATCAATCTGGAGGTACTTTTCTGCACAGTAACAATATTGGTACATAACTGAACTACCTGGCTTATTTTTAACAAGCTTTACTTCAGACAGTAAATGGGATGATACAACTCCCACTGCAGACTTTTCTTTCCTTCAGGCTTTCAGTTTGCCTCTGAAACTGGGAGTGGATATTTTATGCCTGTTATACCGTGAATCATAATGTTATGGAAAACTTGCTTTTCTACGTAGAACAAAGACAAACAGTAGAGGTGTAGTTTAATTATTGCATGTTGAAACATCAAAGGGTTGCTTGCCTGAAGGCACTTAAAACTGGATAAACTCCTCACGTGAGAAGATTCCAAATCTACCTCCCCGGTCAGCAGATGAAAGTTACTGCCACAGTCCTGCTGGGATGTGAACTGATAATTCTTCAGCTTGTGCAGCCTGAGCATGAAGTGGTCCATAGTATATAGTATATTTCTTTATGTTCTAGTGGCAGCTGAATTAAGTAAAAATTGTGATCTACTTTTCAAAACAGAAGCCATCACTAATACTCTCAAAGCTGTAACTGTTTCATAGATTAAAAAAATCAAGGTTAGAGCCTTGAAGACTTGTATTTCTGAAACTGCAATTGTTTAAGTGAGACTCCTGAACTAACTGTAAAAACCTCACCAAGCACTGATACTGCCTCACTAGTGACATTTTGCAGTCTGCTGTAGTGTGGTCATAACACAAGTTGTCCTGCTGTCTTACATTTCTCTATGCTATCTAACTATAGCTGTACAGTGTAAGTACCATGTAGCCATGCAACCCTTCTCAGTTATGCCATATCTGCTGTGCTGGAGAGGCTTTAACTATTACAGGTGTCAGTTTTCTTATCAGTAGGTATATAGTAAACAAATGCATTTATTGCAGTTGTCAAAAATACTATAAATCTGAGTTTAGACCAGTGCACATTCTATAGACACTTGCAGAAATATTACATTGTTTTGTATATTGCACTAAGGTTAAACTATCAAAACTAAAGAAAGTATAGGAAAAGACTTGAGTTTAAGCTTCTTGCATTGGAACACAAATCTGCAGGAAGTAAGTGTGGCTTTAATCCTAGTGTAGTGTTACAAGCTAGTATCCACACTAGCAAAAGAGTATCTTGGAACTACAACTGCAAGAAACATAAATATCCCTTGACAGTTCCAAATCATTGGGATACCTGCACTTAGGGGAAGTGTCAAAAGGCTGACATATAGTATAGTTGGTATCTGCAAAACTTTTCTTGCAAGGTGCACCTCTTTTGCTCTATCTGGCCAAGTTACTTACTTTCCTGTTAGGAGAAGCTCCTGATAGTACTGCATGCTCCTTCTGTGGGAAGAATTCTAAGGAAGCCTTGTTATGTGTAACAGAAATAGAAATTGGACTTCTTACTCTTTTTTTAACTTGGTTTGGAGCCACTTAGACAATACTACTAGAATCATAGAATTCTCCTGGTTGGAGGAGGTGTTCAGGATCATTAGGTCCACCTGTTGACCCAGCACTGCCAGGTCACCACTAAACCATGTCCCTAAGCACCACAGCTACATGTCTTTTAAACACCTCCAGGGATGGTGACTCCACCACATCCCTGGGCAGCCTGTTGCAGTGCTTGACAACCCTTTCTGTGAAGAAACTTTCCTAATATACAATCTAAACTTCCCATGGTGCAACTTGAGGTGGTTTCTTCTTGTCCTGTTGCTTGGGAGAACAGGATGACCCTCACCTTGCTACAACCTCCTTTCAGGTAATTGTAGAGAGCAATAAAGTCTCCCCTGAGCCTCTTTTCTCCAGGCTAAACAACCCCAGTTCCCTCCGCTGCTCCTCGTAAAACTTGTTCTCTACACCCTTCTTTGGGTGTAGAGAGCTTTGTTGCCTTTCTGTGGGCACACTGCAGCACTTCAATGTCGTTGTAGTGAGGGGCCCAAAACTGCACACAGTACTTGAGGTGCAGCCTCACCAGTGCTGAATAGAGGGGGATGATACTTCTTTATTTCTGCTGGCCCTAGTATTTCTGATACAAGCCTGGATGCTGTTGACCTTCTTGGCCACCTGGGCACACTGCTGGCTCATATTCAGGTGCCTGTTGACCAGCACCCCCAGGTCCTTTTCTGCCAGGCAGCTTTCCAGCCACTCCTCCCCAAGCCTGTAGCATTACACAGGGCTCTTGAGACCCTGGTGCAGGACCTGGCACTTGGCCTTGTTGAACCTCACACCGTTGGCCTTGCCCATTGATCCAGCCTGTCCCAATCCATCTGCAGAGCCATCTTGCCTTCAAGCAGGTCAACACTCCTGCCATATTTGGTGGTGTCTGCAAATTTGCTGAGGATGCCCTTGGTCCCCTGGTCCAGATCATTATTAAAGAGAACTGTCCCCGATCCTGAGCACTGGGGAACACCACTTGTGACTGGCTGCCAACTGGATTTAACTCCATTCACCACCACTCTCTGGGTCTGGCCATCCTGCCATTTTTTCTTAGCCAGTGAAGCATATGCCTGTCCCAAGCCATGAGCAGACAGTTTCTCCAGGAGAATGTGTTGGGCAACACTGTTAATTAACGTCCAGTTGTTTACTTGGACTGTGTATTATGTCCAGGTAAACAACATCCACAGCCCTTCCCTCATCCACTAGGTGGGTCACCTTGTCATAGAATGAGATGAGGTCAGTCAAGCAGGACCTGCCTTTCATGAACCCATGCTGGCTGGGTCTGATCACCTGGTTGCCCTGTGCGTGCTGCATGATGACACTCAAGGTCTGCTCCATGACCTTCTCTGGCACCAAGGTCAGACTGACAGGCCTGTAGTTCCCTGGATCTTCCTTCCAGCCCTTTTAGATGGGTGTCACATTTACTAACCTCCAGTCAATTGGAACCTCCCCGTTAGCCAGAACTGCTGATAAATGGTGGAAAGTGGCTTGGTGAGCACTTCTGCCAGCTCCCTCAGTACCCTTGGGTGGATCTTATCCAGCCCCATAGACTTGTGTGTGTATCTCAGGGTAGGTTGCACAATGTCTCTTAGGGAAGCTGTATAAAGGATGATCGCATGATTTGCAGCTCAGCTGCCACCCAGGCCTCACCTTTTAACTGATTCATAGCAATAAATGGCCAGTGAGGCATCTTTCCTGCCGGTGATAGGGAGCAGGAAGTCCAGACCCTGCCACAGGCTCTTGAGCTCATTAATACTGCGCAGCATGGTGACGGCCTCAGCTTATCACTGCCCTTGGGTGCTGGTGGGCCCTCGAGTGAATTTTTAGTTCATTTTAGTTTTCAGTTTGCATTGAAAATGGACTACCTATGTGCGCAGGTTGTGATGGTTGTCGTCCTAGAAATGACTATCGCTGCCCCTTCCCCAGTTGCTGCCACTGACCATAATGGCACTGGGGAGATCCTATCCCACTAGTCCGTGCTTCAGGACCAGGCAGTTCTCTCCAGCGTTGGTTTTGCCCATCAGCCACCACTTCTGGTACACAATCACCTTCACTGGAATCTTTAATTAGAATGGTGTTAGTTATTCAGATTGTTTTTCTTTATGCGCTGTGGTAAATAACAAAGTTAAAGCCCATCGGTTAACGCTTAGTTTTAGCTCACCAGAGCAGCGTGGGCTCCAGAACTGAAGTTGGGAAGTTCCACAGACTGGTGTGCTTTTATATGCACTTTGGTCTGTTACATCAGGTGCCTTCTTACTCGTTTTTCTCTCCTGAACACTGAAGGATTCACTTTCTTCATCAGCATACAGAGCACACATGCGGCGTTCTTCTGTTGGTGTCTTCTGCGCCTCCACATCCTGCCTTAGCTCTGTATTCCACAAGTTCACAGCTGATGCAGCCTCAGTGACTGATACCCTTTAAGACAGCACGAAACAGCAGACGTGGAGATCTCTATCCCTGTGGATTGCATACTTACTACCTATCCTTTGATAAAATTCTGATACCATAATTAAAATGGTACTTTGAAGTAAAATCTGTCGAAATTACACGCCAGGACTTTGTAGACCAAAGTTTGGAGGGGCAGTAATCTTGGATTCACTGGAAACACATGCTTACTTATTACTATCCCATGAAACCTCTCCAAACCTCTGTTACTGTTTAGGGTACTTTAAAAGGTAGGAGATTGTTGCCTTCCACCTGACAAAGCCCCAGCACCCCCAGCAGCAGCGTTGCTGAGCCGTGCGCTTTGCCTCCCTCGCAGGAGGAGCTGGGGCTGGGGAGCAGGCGTCAGAGCGCCTTGTGCATTTTGGAATTTCACGTAGCTTCAAGTCTGCTCCAGGCCTCAGTGTGCCCGGCAGCACTCCTGTCCAGCCCGCCTGCCCTCACCCACCCCAATTCCAGTACTGGAGGAGCTCAAAACACCGGCGATGCTTTGA
>JAVSBS010008646.1:10974-25366 GCA_033124195.1 Coracias cyanogaster
GGCAGATGACACTGTAGATAACAATTTGTTTTGGCTGCATGGCTCTGTTCTTTCAAAGAGACGGTTTAAGCAGTTGGAAGAAGATGCTTGCTGAATATTCCATTTTCCTCTGCATAACATGAAAAAAACTTCATTTCAGCAATACCTTGTGTTCTCATTGCACTTTTGAGGACCCTTATTTGAAAGAGATGAATGGCAATTATCTGCCCAGAAGTGCGCTGTAAGTCTGAGGTTATTATATGAGTATACCAGTCAGATTGCTTAATGATGGCTGAGGTATAATTACACACAACTGCATTTCAATGGCCTATAGTAGTTCCCCTCCAGTCTGCAAGAAAATTCAGAGTGGGTTCCTCCTCCTTCCTTCCTGAAAACTAGATCCTGTTAAAAGAGGTGTTTAGTTTATCTCCCTTACATCAAAAGTAGTCCCTGTCTTAACTTGGAATTTTACCCTTAACCCTGTTTTGAAGCTATGTGTGGCTAAGGAAAATAAGAATACTTCAGGAGATCTGTGTTTCTATGTAACTTTATTTCCCTTTTCCATTTACAGCACTTTTGGGGGCCAGTTGCCAACTGGGGACTTCCTATTGCTGCTATTAATGACATGAAGAAATCGCCAGAAATCATTAGTGGACGAATGACATTTGGTAAGACCTGAGACAAACTTCAGTAAACTGACGTAGAGAACACAGATTCTGTCCTTCAAGCAGTGATATATATTATTAGTTGCTTCCAAACCTGTGGTCAAAGCAGATACAGATATCAAATATCTTGTTATATAATTTCAGAGGCCATTTAAAAATTGAGATACTGAAAAGTTGCAGAGCTCTCTTTCAGACGCCTTTCCAGTAATTTGGGGGGAGGTAAGCAGGGTTTGGTTCTTAGCAGTTTTTGATCACCAGATTCACTCCTAGAATGTAATTCTTTTGGTATCTTATTCTACTGCATGCACTGGTTCAGAATGCGGCTCTTTACCCAACTTTATTCTTTGTATCAAGAACAATGAGGCCTTGTGGTTGCTGTGAGAGTTCAACACTGACAAAGTGAAGAAATGGTAATACTTGTTCTGTGGGGTGCAAAAAGTAACTGAGGGAGGTTAACTCCTTGCAAAGCAGTTGCATGTGAGAGGCCAGCATGACTCTTGATTGAATAGTGTGAGAATTTCTTTTTAAATGCATAAGCAATTTTTTTCCACATTTTTGGAACATGTATAGTTTTTGCCTAGATGTCTGTGTCTGTATTTTGTTGTTCAAATACTTCTCTAGGATCATAAATTTGATAGCTTTTATTAGCTTAATTTTTGGCATTATATTTCTTCATTAACTCAGTTAATAACTTAATTCTGAGTAATTCTTCACAGAAGCAAAATACCTTTGGTTTAAGGAAATTTCTAGCCTCATGCTCACTAGGTAACTTCTTAGAGTAATTCAGTCTCTTAATCAGCTTCCAGAATAGTTCAATACTCTGGTATAGTGCAACTATTTTGCAGATTTTGTTTTGGTGGCAGCTACGCAGCTCAGCAAAGTTGAGGTGCTTTTCTAATTGTTACAAGTATATATAGGATAGTGTGTGTACAATTTTTTTTTTTTTCCATCTTCTAGATTCTATACTTACAAAAAGGCTGTTTTCCTTGAACAATTCATTCTTGATTATTTTTGTTTTCTTTAAGCCTTTGAGAACTTTGCAAAAGTAGTGATGACTTGGGGTGTATTTTCTAGTGTTTTAAATGCTATTATGATAGGTGAGTAATTACAATTGTTCCTCATCTTCCTGAAAAGAAGGTAACACAGCTTTATGCTTCTGAATGTTCATGATTTCCTGGGGATAAAAACCTCCTTCTCTGAAAGTCCATTTCAGAATGTTCCGAGCAAGAATTGTATTTAAGTAATTAGTATTTTTAAAATTACTCTGTCCTAGAAATTGTCAGAATATTTGTATAGGACAGACCACATCTCATTCACTTTTATTCTCTGGATGAGGTAGTTTAGGTAATGAACTAAAAAGGTTTCTGTTGCATCACAGGAAAGCATATGAGGAAAATGAGCTTTTGTGGAAAGCTGCAGCCCTGTAGATTTTCACATGTAGCAAAAATGAATACTTGTGTGTTTTTCTGTACTGTATCCTCAAACTGGACAAAGTTGCAGGACTATTGGAGAACTCAAGCTGTGAGAAGTGTCCTAGTTGTCATTACATTCCACTAGTATGAAAATTATGCCTCAACAAAATGCAAGAAGATTATTAAAAAAATAATCTTTAACAATATATATCATGTCTTGCAGCACTGTGTTGTTACTCCTTGACTTTCATGAGATTTGCCTACAAAGTGCAGCCAAGGAACTGGCTTCTTTTTGCATGCCACTTGACTAATGAAGTTGCACAACTTATTCAAGGAGGACGACTGATCAAATACAGGCAAGTTGCCCCTTAAGAAAGGGGAATTCATAAACTGATGGCTTTAGGAATACTGTGAGTGGCCTTTGACTGTGGTGCAGCCCCCTGCGTGGTTTCTGAACTTGTTTAACTTCATTGCCTTTTGCAAACCTGTTAACAAGCTTGTTGTTAGTAGGCTGAACTATGACTTGTTGCCTTGCACCTCCTTTGAAGCTTCTGAGGGTTGCATGCAGAACAGCTGTAAACTCTTCTGGTCATGGATGTAGGCAGTGCCTTCAGCAGCTGCTGGCAATTTTGGGTTTGTCATGTGTTATGTTGATTACTCCGGATGTGTCCAACTCAGTAACTAAGTCCTGAGATAGAAACATCCATAAAACTGTGAAGGGGCTGTATGTCTGAAAGACAAATAAAACAAAACCTCTCTAAGCTGGCTGGTCTGTAAATGGGGTAGGTCCAGCTGAGTGTGACGGCAGCAGTCTCACACCCTCATTGTGTAACAAGTAGTGCAGACACTGCCCAAGAAATCCTCATGAGTCAGGATTATGGCTTTTCTCTCTTCTGCTCCAAGAAATCTGCGTGGAGCAATGGGAAGACAAAGCCTCCTGAACTATAAATTTAAAAATGAGGCTGAGCAAAACTGCAAGTGGACCTGCCTTTGCATATATAACTGGCCAAATATCCTTAATTCCTAAAGTTCTCCTGTAAGTCCAGATTTTTTATTATAGCAATTGCTGTTCAATATTCTCTCTTACAAAAGCTGTTCTTCTTTTGGCAGGTTGGAGAAAAAGAACTAAATATCTAACTTGAAATAAGCCAGGGAATGTGTTTATCCCAAATTACAACCAAGGAAGACTTGCCATCTACAGTTGCTGTGAGAATTACAATGGGGATAAAACAGAAACACCTGTTATGAATATGACCCCACCAAGAATCCTTCTACTAATTTTTTTTTTTTATCTTGCCTTTTAAAAAGTACTATTCAGCAATGTAAACCATTGCATTTAAAGTCTTGTTGCCTTATAGGTCCTTAATAACTACCCTTTTCATAAAGAGTTAGTCATGCAAATAACAAACAATATTTGAAAACCAACATTTTTATCTAACAGTCTACAAAAATGGCCTGTGATTGTTTGACAAAACTTGTTTTCAAATCAACATGAACAGTGGTCAGTCAACAGAACTGTAGGTGGTATCATTATTCTATGTATTAACATATTCTTAAAAGCCATTTAACTTGGGTGAATTCATTCCTATTCTGTCTCTTTTTAACTTAAGCAGTGGCTTGCTAATCTACAAGAACAAATGTGTAGATCAGCAGCCTGGAAGTGATCAGCCATCCCTCTTCCCTCACTGCATGCCTTGTCTCGGTGAAGAGACTTCATTAACGTACATTTTTAAGTCGCACATTATTTAAGACTCAGAAAAGCATAGCACTGAATGAAGGAAGGCAACAAAGTTTGATACTATTCTTTAAAAAGTTCTAAATGATTATTTTTTTTCCTACTGTTTCAGTTGTTCTAGTTGTATGTAATCCTTATACAAGCAAAAACTTGTTTGGAGCCTAAGATCTGAAGGACACAATGTGCCTTTCAGTAGTTTATTATGTCATGGGAGAGTGATTTTCCTGCATGACCTGCCTGAAAGTTACATTGCTGTAAAGATTCAGATGACAAAGTATGTATGTGATGGATTTTATTTCAGTGCAGTGTTTTTGAACAATAAACATGTTCCAAATGGCAATAAATCCCCTCAATATTTTAAAAAGTTTTGTTTATCCTATTGTGATACCAGATCCCAAAGTGAAATTTTAATATGGAGTGTCATTTTATTACTGCAACAGTGTGAAGCAAAAACAGGCCAGAAAATTAAGTGGTATGTACTTTATGTACTGAGTTCAGGCAATACCTAGTCCTTCTTCACCCCCACCAAGGAAAAGGGGGTGTAGGTACTTGACTGAGAACGAGTTTCTGCTGTGACAGGCAGGGCTGAATTCAGGGCTCTCACTATGCAGCCAAGTAAATACTGCATATTGTCTTCTAGCAATTCTAAGATGGTCAGTTAAAAGACTTGCTACCGTGTTCCCAACTGCATGATGGCCAACCTTTGCCAACAGGCATACAAGGAAGAGGCTTATAGGACATGTCCTTCTGGTTGTATAAAACTAGTACTGAATCACTGCTTTAGAAAAGTTAGTGCATAAAGCTGCCCCTTCAGTACTGCTGTCTTGTCACAAAAGTAGCCATGTTCTCTCCCTCCCTATCTCCTGGAATACAAGAAGCATTAGACTTGTATAAATAAGTAGTGAGATAGAAGCAGATAAGGATAACTGATTATCTTAGCACCTTATAGGTCATTATCTTATTTCTGGGGAGAGAATGTTATAGGTGAGTTTGAACTTCGTAGGTATGAACTGTAGTGTTTTGGGCTGCTCTCAGGTAAAGCTTGCGATAGCTGGAATACCCCAGCCTCGCTTGCTGTTTTGATTCCTGTTCATTAGCTGCTGATTGTCTTAACTGCCCTACCTGGGGAATACCACTTACAATAGTCTGTTTTCTCTCATTTTCCTGATAGCTGCCTGCACCCTATTTTCTCATGTATTTCCTTCTGCCTTTCTCTTTCCTTGTGTCCCCTAGCCATTCACTGTTCAAGGTTCTTTCAGGCTGGAGTAGTGCAAGAGTGAATTAAAGGTGGAAAGTGGGCACTTAACGTGCTTTGAGGTTTTAAACCAGTGATGCTTCCTGCACTATACAAGCTCCTGCAAAAAGCAGAAGGGGTGGAGCAAAACATTTCTTGGGATTTGAAGGGACAGGGCCCAGCCTGGGATAAAGAACTCTTGCCTAGGGTGAATGTTCCACAGCCTGTCGGTCTGCTTAGAGACAGAACGGTTTATATGGGCAAAGTGCCATCAAGTGGCTTGTGCCCTTCAGCGCATTATTTATCAAACCATTTATATACCAATTTTTTGTTTAAATAATGGTGCTTGGGCAGGGGTAGAACCCTAAGGAGGAGAAAAGAGGAATTATTTCAATACATAATTGTATTTTAAATCTGCTCTCTCTCTGGCACAAAATAGTGACACATTGGCATAGGGCCATTTTGGGATGGTGCTGTCTGGGGTAGTCCAAAAAAAAGAACATTTTAAAGAGATGGGATTTTTAATATTTTTGAGTCTGAATACCTTAATGGAGCTAATGGTTTCCTTTTTTCTTTTTTTTTTTTTTTTTCCCCCTACCCCTCCCAGTCTTTCAAGTAGCATTCAATAAAAGAATGGGGCTATGCCAGCTTCAATGATTAATAATAATAATCCAAAGTTAGAGCTCAGTATTTGCATTTGATTTAGATTATGATAGGGCTAGCTACTACATGCTGTTGTTCTGGAATAAATACCTATTTGGTTTGAATTTAACAGCTTGATTTAATCCTAATAACTCTTCAACTGTAGGCTATGTCCTGCTGCTAGAAAGCTCTGCTGCCCTGATCCCACACACTGCCCTGTGTGTACTGCTCCTGTTCCACCACAGTAAGACTAGGAACCACACAGCCACTCCTGTCTTGCTGCAGCATCAGCTGTTGTCATCATTCATGTTTTCAGACAGAAAAGAATTTCTCACCTTTTTGAGCAAGTTCTGCTAGATTGCTGCTAAGGAATGTGACACCCTTAGGAATTCAAGTGGGAGACAGCACCAGGTCAGGCTTAGCTCTCAGTCTGTCTGTCATTCCCCCTTTTTCCCAGTTTGAGCTTGAGATCTCTTGACCCACTTCTTTAGAGGGAGACTTAGACTATAATTTACCATGGCATTAAAATAGCTCACAGTCTCTTCTGCTGTTGCAAGATTAATTGTCCTTGATCTGGAAGCTTGCTGATTTATTATTCAAATTTAGAGGTCATTTAGTAACACAGTAATAAATGGACAGAAAGCCGTAATGGTAATTGTGGGGTCAGAAGAGAAGAAATTACAAGGCTTCTTTAATGAGGGTAATAACAGTTACCTATAGTGAATTGTGTTCAACATCCCACAACTGTCTCATGGTGTATAATCATTTCAGATACTGCTCCTATATATGGTATATTATTTTTTTTTTCCATTTCTCTTCTGTGACTTCTGTATGAAGAAGTGAGCTTACTCTAAAACTAGCAGAAAACTGTCTTAGCCACAGTACTGCACATACAGCTTGCCGGCTCTCAGAGAGAACACATTCTTAGTAAAATGTTGTTCATAGTATTGTGGGTTATCTTTTTTTATTCTGTACAAACCATAATGGTGCAATCTGAGCAAGGATAGCAACGTAGAGAATGGGGTGGGGGGGAAGGGACAAAAATGTGTCTCAACCAATTTACAGGCTGAGAGAAGGCAGCAAGAAAGGGAGAGTTTGTTCCTTGGAACCAAGACAGATTTTGACACAGAAGTGAAGTGTTTAGAAAATACAATCCCAGATGAGGACAGAGCTGTCTTCCCACTACTCCAGTGCCTCCCCTGAGCTCTCACAGGAATGCTGATACAGAATGTGTTATGTTCTAATACGCAGGGCATCAAATCATCAAATGTGTTTACTTCAACTATGTGTATTTCCAGCATGCATGAACCTGTATTACACTGCCACAGATGCAGGCACATGCTGTTGCTTTACATGCCAGTTATAAAGAAGTGAAGGGAGTCAAGAAGAACGGGAATAAAAGGATGAGATAGAGAAGAATAAAAAGAAACCTACTAATGCGATAGTCATCAGTAGGCTTAGCACAAAGCCCTTTATGAATATGGCCTGTTTCTTGACGCTAATGTGATAGACTACCAACAGTATAAAATGGAAATATAGGAAAGACTCACAAGCTCTCTTAGGTTTTCAGCCTGTGTCTCACAGGATGCTTCGATCTTGCCTGCATTTGGGGAAGAAGAGTGGTAACTGCCTAATTTAGTGTGTCTTCAGTTCTGCCTCTATAGAGCTGGAGTATTCCTGCTGTCATCTTACGCAGAGGCTAAAAAGTTTATTCTGATTCAATAAGACGTTGCTGCAAGTTTCGCTATCTTTGTAAAGTTGAAAAGCAAGGAGTCTGGTGTTCTAAAATGAGGCAGTTTCTTTATTAAATAAGTTGTGGAGAAGTCTGTCTCTCCTCACCCAATCCCTTTCTGCTTTTGCAGATCTAATAGGTGCAAGTGTGTTGCGTTTCATCACTGTGGTAACCTCTTATAACCACTGTCTTTAGACTCAGCCCAAGAGGAGTTTCTGCCATAAGGCAGAAACCTTTGCTTCCTGGCTGACATGCTTTGAGTGTCATCACTGAAGTCCTAATCCTTCAAGATTATCACCTCTCTATCATGTGGCCTAACCCTGATCATGATATTGCTCTGTTCTTTTCCTACTTTTTCTCCTCCCTCCATTCCCTTCTTTTTTAACAGGTTTCAGGTAACTATAGCAACAAGCCTGGGAATGTTCAGCTTATTCATTTTGTCTGAAATCTGGGTCATGTCCTTCTCATTAAGTGAAACTATTGTATGAGGATAACTGGCCCAAATTCAGCCCTCGGTGCAAGAGAAAGCAGAGCCAATTGCAGCAGCACTTGCAAGTACTTATGTGATGGTTGTATTTGGTCCACTGTGTAGAAAAATGTAAAGGTACAAAGCAAGCTACTTATAATTTTGGAAGTATTTAACCCATAACTTGCCCAGGGGAGAACCAGGGTGTAACTTGCTTCAATTGGTGTTGATTTATAGGTTGGTTGGAATAGTCTCATGTCGTGCTTGTTGTCCTAGAGTATGTGTTAACTGAAGGGATGCCTTCTCAGAGCGGTATTGAGTGATGTAAATTATACTAGTAGCTTCTCTTTTTCTTTCAAGAGGATATGTGGTGTTGTGAAGTCTTAAAAGCGGTCTCCTGGCAAGACAAGATATTAATCGCCTCTAATCTGGCGCTCTGTCTGAATCTGAGATCATGGCTTAAACACAGAAAGATCTCCAGATTTTAACTTGTAGCAATGCCAAGGAAATGGCAAGATTGTCTTGAACATTTTTCTCTGAGACATTCAGATATACCATGTGTTCTTGACCCAGGATCATTTAAAATCCTATGACAATTACTGTATTTGTTCATGGGGAAGCCATGCAAAGCAACAATTACAAGGTATTTTAGTATGCACTTGATGTTACGGGTCCCCTGGAGGCAAAGCACAAAGCCAGCAGTGTGATTTGTAACCTCTCCAATAGTTTGTGCTTCTTATACTGTAAACTGATAAACATCAGCATCAGCTCTCAGCTGGGTTATTGTTAGGAGCAGGAACGGGTTCAAAGATCTGCCAGGGCACCCGATAGTGTATCAGTTCAGCAAGCTTCTGCGTTACTTGATCTGAGCGTATGATGCCACAGAGAGAGATGAACTCACAGGGCTATTTGTTGCTTCGTTGCATGTGTTGCATTAGCCACAATGAGCCAATAAAGGCCATTAGGTTTCCCTCCAAAGCTTTGCAGTAGCTCACGCTGTTACTGTGAACCACAAACACACCTGGCTACTAGGTGCCTGCCAAGCACTCCGGGAAGCAGCTCTTCTTTCTGTAGCTGGTTTTTGTGTGCCTCAGCTCCCTGCATCAGACACTATGAGTGAGATCACAGTCTGTCACTGAAGAAGTGATGACTGGATCTGGAAAGGTTTGAGTCACAGCAGAAACAATTACCATGGAGCTATATGAAGCCACCAAGTGCGTGCTCTGCCAGAGCAGCCTGTAACTGGGTTATGTGACGCTGGGAAGTGTCAGACAAATGAGACGCGATGCGTTTCCTGAGCTGAGGCATAAGGAAGGGGATGCATTTTCCTGCTTTTGCGTCCTTGCTCCTTGTTTTTGGATCACCACTATCTGTCACTGTCAGTGATGCAGGTTTGTTGGAGGAGGTTCCTAATTGCATTTTCAAGAGCACAGGATCTTTTCAAAAGACACAAGAGGCATTCATCCCCAGTGGTAAGCTCCCTTTTTTTTCAGTGGGCTTCAGAAGCTGCTTCTTTGCTGTGAGATGTTTGCACCAAGCATCAGGATTGAGGTGGGGTCTCTACCAAGTAGAATAGGCAAGTCCCTGAAGCAGCTCTACATTTTCTGTTTTCTACCATGCTCTCCGTGGGTCTCTGTAAGAAATCCTTTACTTAGTTTTACTTAGCATTCCTTGTAACCCCTGACTCTCACCTTTCAGCAATGTTCATTCAAATACCCCATTTCCAAAGGTGAAGAATGCAAAGGTGAAGAGGGCTATGGGACACTAATAGAGCCCTAAAGTGTGACCAGAGCAATCACAGAACTCTTATTTTTACAGAATAAGGGTTTACAGGCTTACGGCTGATTGAGCTACAAGACTGAAGGGTACAGTCACTGCTCTATGTAAGTTAAAACTGCACCACCAACTGCATCAATTCAGCTAGTTGTCTGAACTCATGCAGTTTTCAGGAAGACAACATTACTTAGCAGATTTTCTAGCTAGCTTCAAATTTAGATGTGGATACATGCAAACTAGTGAGATAAAGAAACAATGAAATTTGTAAGCAGACCATGCTCAAAAAAGAAATAAAACTGGGGCTCGCAAACCCATAATGCCCTCATTGTGAAAACAGAAATGAGCTCCAAATGTGATAGGTTTGTCAGCTAAGGGCAAAATTATACTTTGTACCAGCTATTTTAACTTGTGTTCAGAATAAGAATTTGAGCTTCCTAGAAAAGTGGAACAATTAGTTGATCCTACTGCCTTATCAGCCAAAATTCATCAGCACAGAAATGTTGAAAAACATATGCCTTCTGAGTTGCCTGTTTTTCATGGCAAGGTAATGACTGTCTCGTATTTCATGATAGTGCCAAGAATTAAGAATTTCTGTTGAGCAGAGAAACTAGGAAAAATAAATTTGGGGTGACTTTGCCAACCTTCTGCTCAAGAAAATAGCAGGGCAGCAAACAAAACCCTTTGCCTCATTCAGGAGTGGCAGCAGCCAGCTGGAAGGCAGGGGCTGCAGTAGGATGCAAAACGGCCCCCGCACACTGCCCAGAGCTCAGGCAACCCAGGTTTGCACAGCTCTTTTCTGCCTTACAGCAGGGAGACTCTGTGCTTCTTCACACAGAAACAAAAACACGGCTTCAGCTTGCTCTCTGCCAGGTGCTTCCGTGCCTGTATTCCCTGTACGACCAGAAAGCCACCAATCATCCAAGGCAGAGCCAAAACATTCCTGCGTAAAGGGTAGACCAGACCTGCATTATGCAGACTAGAAGGGTAGACCCAGATTTAAATTGTATCTACATCTATCTAAAAATTGAGAGAGGAAATAAACAAAGATAACTTTTCCTTCATTTTATATTTTGCTCTCAGATATGTTTTGGAATTAAGATGTATTTGTAACAACTCATTGGCAATACTTCAATGCCATCATTTCTGGGGGCTACTTCTGGGCTTTTGGGACCTAATCTCCAACCTTTCTGCTTAAACTAGCAGTCCTATGATGCTCACTATGCATAGATTTTTGTAAAAGTAAATAGAAATTATATATAAAGGCTGGTCCTGCCTATATTTAAGTTAAAAGAGGTAGTGGTGAGTTTCATCCATCTAATTAATCAGACTGAAACCTAGGTCTGACCTAGTCATCCATGCTTCCTCTGCAGTCGCCAGATAGCAGAAGACAATCTCTTCCTTAACTCAAGTAACTGCCTTAGATGAGAACTGCCCCCTGAAAGTGCCACACTCTCTCTGGACCGTAGCAATCCAGAAAATTGCTCTAAATTTTAGGCTTAAGTTTTTGACTGCATCTAGTTACATTTAATAAAAGAACTTAAAACCTTGAAGAAGGTGGCTGTGATTTTGAAAACCCAACAACTGCTCATTGAAGGTAGCACAGGAGATGTGCTTCCTGTTATGAATGTCTTGAGCAGATCATTGTAGGATCTAATGCCGGCTTGGATATCTCTGAGTCCTGGGATTGCCATGAAGGCAAATCCGGAGGAGAACATGCTCTCTGGTATCATGCCAGAGGCCATGCCTGGACTTTGTGGAAGACTTTTGTGAAGGCACAACCAGCAACACCTCTCTGGCTTGCTTCCCATCACAGCCTACCTCAGTAATTCCTGGTATTAGCACTTCAGTGTCCAACTCGGAACAAAAAGTTATTGCTTTTCCATGTGCTTGGGGAGAGAGGGTGGTGGCTAAGCTGGGGAAGAAGAGGTGTGTGAGGCTTTGCTTCTTGCATTGGTCTCAGAGCTATAGAGGGGTGACACACATCACTGGTACAACCACAGAGACTGTTAGGTATGTAAAAAATAGTTTCCTGGGGAACCATGGTATGTAGCAGCTACCAAAGATAGAGAGCACCAACCAGAGCCTACCCCATGGGAGAGACTAGGGTCCCAGCACCTACTTAAGTGCACATCTTATGCACCGCCTCTCACAGCTTCTGCATGGAGCTTCTGCTACACAGTCCTTTCTCCACCTCAGTTACAGTGGGGTAGGGCTGACGATGTGGCAATGGTGTTGCACATACAAATACGGTGGAAGCCATCAGCAGGTCGTGGGGCATACTAGAAACTGAAGGCAGTTAGCAGCCATTCAGGATAACACTCTTCCCTGTCTCCCCTTCACATGCCACCACGCATGAAAAGGTGCAGGATGATAGTTCTCCTTCAGCTGCGTCAGTGAGTGGGAGAAGAGGGAGGTCCTGCTCCTGAGGCGTCTCCTGGCCATGCACCACCTTGAAGATCAAACATGGCATCTCGAACACTTAACTGAGCAGTCACTTTGGTTGGGGCTTTATGGGAAGGCTATGGAGGCACGGAACAGCTTGCAGAGTTTTGGTTTTAGTGGGGAGCCCAAAGATTTCAACTGCAGGTTGTGCGTCACTTGGAAGGAGGTGGGAAACACTGCCACGCTCTGACACATTTGTTGTCATGCCAGCATTTCCAGTGGAAGCATGAGCCCACAAAATTTCTGTGGAACAGAGGAACTAGTAAAAGTAAACTGTGGGTAATTTTTGCCAACCTTCTGCCCAATCAAATAGCAGTGAAGCAAACAAAACACTTAACAACATGCAGCCATGATGCATAATGCAAAGTACACTGGATGCTGTACTTAAAAGGTCTCACTGACCACCTCTAGAGGCACTTAAAGCATCAGGAGGTTCTCCCTCTTTCTCCTTTCAGTGCAAAACCAACAAAGCCACTACTTTCTGTTCCCGCCAGCTCTGCTCCCTGCCCCCCATATCCAAATGTCCTTCCAGCTGTTCTGCTACTGCAGAAGTAAACAGGCCATAGGGGAGAGATCTCCCTGGGATTCGAGCTATATGAAATGTAGCCTGCCAGGCCCTAGTGGGCCAAATTCTTCAAAGCTTCACTGTCCCTGTTCCTCACAGGCAGCAGTCAGGGCCAGGATGGGTCTGCCCTAGTACTCCCACCACCCTGCAGAAAACTGTGTCCTTGGCAAGCTGGGGGCTGTGGGAGGGCAGCTGTAAGCCACAGATTGCCTCGCCTTCTCCCTCCAGGGCAGGCAGGCACGCTTTCCTCTCTTCCATTTGATCCTCTGATGAAGGGAGGCCCTGGGGAGGCAGGAGGAGATAGAAGATTACATTAATGTAACCACTGCCAAGATCCTCCAGGAAGTAATTTTTGGTCTGTGGTGGCAGTGAGTGGGGCATGGGACCAGCAGCTCTTGCCAGCAAACAGTTCTCTTCAGAGCTACCACCAACTGACACTGCCATGTTCACACCTTTAGGCCAGCTGCAGAGGAAGAGGAGGTCAGCAAGGACCCCTGCTCACCACCTCCTGCCCCTGTCAACTGCAAAGCACCCAAGTCAAGCAGGTGAGAGCAAGGTCCAGACAGGATGCCATGACCATCTGGGCCTCTCCCTCTTCTGGCAGCTGTGGGCATGGGGCCACTAGGCATGCCAGGCAGCAGGAAGATGACACACGCACACCTCTCATCCCTTTTCTCATTTCTCCTCCCCTGGAGTGTCATGCTGTTCCCTTACACACGCTTTCCTCTCTGCTCAGGTCCTTGTAAGGTATGGCCCATGCTGGCCGGCTCAGGGGGGTGACATTTTGCTGTTGACTACTTTCACACAGTCATGTCTGCAGGTGTTTCTCCCATTCCAAATTGTGGCCTTTATCTAAAGCTTCCTGTGATGCCGCTGGCTGTAATCAGGCTGGAAAGGTATTGTTCGTGTCCAGCTGTTTCACCTAAACCCCAGCGCACACGGGAAACCTCCTAAGTGTGTGAGGGGAGGGGAACAGGGTAAGAGCCTCCTTAGGGAAACCGGCAGGGCCAGGCTTCTGTCCTGCCGGGCCTCATCGGGGGCCCTGCTGCCTTCGCTCTTACCAAGTGTCCCTCACACCGCAGCACTCACAGCCCTTATCCCTCACCTCCCTCTCCCACTCCGCCCCACACCGCTGCCTGCCCTCACGGTGCGGCCAAAGCAGCGGGCAGGGCACGCCCCGCCACCGCTGGCTCCTGTTCCCCCTGCAAACCACGCAGGCCAGAGCCGCAGCGCTCAGCGCAAGGCTGCTCACCCGCCGGCGCCACACGCCAAGACTCGGGAATGGCCCCACAAGGCGCACAGGGTCAGTGTCCGCACCGAGCGGGGAAGGCGTATGTGGAGCTTGGGCAGCGGCGGCGGTGGAGGGGCGGAGCAGCCGAGACACAGGGCGATGGCCTCCGCCGCACCCCGCCCGCCAGCGGCGGCGCGTAACAGGCAACACGGAGCCGCGCTGGACGTGGCCGCGCTAAGGCGGGCGCTCCGCTGGCCCGCCACCACCGTGCGTCCAGCCTCCAGCTCCGCCCGGGGCTTTTATTTAACCGCGAACTCGCGCTGTCTGCGCGTGCCGACCGTATCGAAATAAGCCAGTTCCGCGGGGAGCGGCGGCGGCGCCGAGGCCCACCAAGCAAGCTGCTCTTGCCCCGCAGCCCGGCCCGCACCGCCGCGCCCCTCACCCCCACCCCGGGGCCTGGGCTGCCCCGGCCCCGGCACCGCCCCGGCCCCGGCACCGCCCCGGCCCCGGCAC
>JAVSBS010008647.1:0-25632 GCA_033124195.1 Coracias cyanogaster
GCCCTGCTTCCCAGGGAGGGGCCAGACATCGCCTACTGATGGGAAGTAGAGAATAAATCTTTGTTTTCCTTTGCTTCTGCACGTGGATTTGTTTTGCTTGGTTATCGATAAACTGCTTTTGTTCTACCCACAAGGATTTTGTTTTCCCATCTTATTTTCCTTCCCCTTTTGCTCTGCTGAGGAGGGAGACGAAAGGAGGGGGTGATAGAGTAGTTTGGTGGGCTCCTGGCGCTCAGCCAAGGTTAACCCACCACAAAACATCACCTTTTATTCAAGAATACATGAGACTGAAGCAGTATTTAGTGTAAAAGACTACTATGTGTCAGAAAATAATGCACTGTTAGCTAATAGAAATTGGAAACTTGAATGTCTATACACAAAATAATTAAAATGAACATTTAAAAATAATACCTAAACAACACTTCCATTCACTATGAGGCAAATACATCATGCTTTACTTTCCTCTATGTTTTCATATAACACAAGATATATTATGCATAAAAATTAAAGCCCTCTCATGGCAAAGTATCCCAAAGGTTTCAATACCATTTATAATCTGGGCCTAAGAGATATCAAATTTTGCTTCCTCTTTATGTATGTTTTTATTGCTTCCTACCATTAGTGCAAAACATAACTTCTAGTAAATCATCAAAAGAAATTTCTTACACAATAATCTTTCCTAGATTCAGATTGTGGCTATAACAAAACCAAAAAGTGTTCCTATCCAATAAATATCATTTGCTATCAGGAAATAAGAGAAAAAAATAATGGGAATCTGAAAAATAAATACACTTATATTCTAAGAAATAACTTTGTTTTAATTTTAGTCTATTGGAATTGTGTATAAGGAATATTTTGTCAAACAACGGTTAGCATTCTCAACTTGAACAGCAGAAGTGCATGATGCTTATGCATTTTTTTGCTGGATTTTCTAATAATCTAGACAATTGGATAGTTTGCTACATTATTGGGTTTTAAAATGGTTCAGCGCTATTGAATGTTTCAGAAATACGGCACAAGGCAGTATATTCTTGAAGCTGAAACAATCATTAGACTCTGATGCTCATCTATTTTATTGAACTACCCTCAGGGAGCTTTATGGGCATACTATCATGTCAAGGTCACAGGATTAAGTGAGCAGTGATGACAGTAAACAAGCCTTTTCTGTATATTCTAAAGGGTCTTACTGAGTTACTTAAAATGCCATAAACATAAATAGTCTCCTATCTCTACAACACATCCATGACAGATGACTTCAAAACGTAACACTCTTGAGCAATGGAGCTTTACAACCTAAGCAGCAGCCTATATTATTGACAACAGATATCAATATACCAAGGAGCAGAAGTATTGAAGAAGCTTGCAGTATGTTATTGTCAGATATGTATGTCTGTAAGTGTACAAGAAATCTATCTACATATATGTCAAACCTCTATGTGAACATATATTACTGATGAAAAAAACCAAGAGCTTACAGGTTAAGAAAACACATGGTTATATAGAAAAAGTAAATGTTTTAGTAACCAACGTACCAAATCTATACAAGCCATGTAAAAATAGATAATAAAAGCAAACCTACATTGTACTTTCAATACCAACTGTAATGATTTCATTACCCTTTAGAAATATACTGTGCATTACCATATCAATTTTATCAATGAAGAAAGCAGTCTAATCAAGTACAGCAACCTCCTTTAAGTTGTGTGAAGTCTGTGACAGACATGGTGTTCTTGAATCAGTCAAAATAAACCTCTGTCAACTTATTTTTTCACTCCTAAACAGAAAAAAAATCAAACAAAGAACCTCAAAACTGGTAAACTGAAAGAGAAATGTCGGCTGGGGATATTTTTCAGAAATCAGAAAAGTGAATTTTCTGAAGGTGATCTTCATAGTCTAATATCTGTGAACATATAGTGCTAATATAATGCATACAGAAACACAAAACCCAAGGAATTCCCTGCCTAAGATATATTAAGCTGAGAAGAAGGGGCAACACTCTGGTTGCTGCCTTCTATGTCTAACAAACCATGCTCTTCCTGTATATCTGAAAACTGGACCTCTTATGCAGTGCTAGGGAGCAGTAGTTCCACACACACTTGTTCATTATTCCTCTGTAGTAATACTGCAAGATAAGACTCCAAGCACATTAGAAATTACTGCAGAAAGCAAATAAAGTTTCTGGTTTACAGTAAAGGTACGGACAGAGGAATGCTGCAGATGGTAAGGACAGAATGGATACTGCTGAGAGGAGATCTTTGATGTCCTCAAACATGGGACTATGAACCAAAACAAGAACCTGTTATGCAGAGATAAAAGATTTTATTTTTAGCATCAGATAACCTGATGCTAAAAGGTATGATTGTCAATGTATGATTGATGCATTGACTTCGGAAAGCTCTAAACTAGTTTGAAGGAGGATGAGAGAAGTAAAATCCTTGAAAGTTGATTAGGTTGTTTTCTTTTTTTCACCCTGGGGGGAAGAGGGCCAGGAGAAAAAAACTGAGGAGACAAGAAAAAACGATCAGTCTATTACATATCTTAGCTGCAATGAAGAAAATGTAAAATACAGGAACTACAACGTCTTAGTATCCAGAAGAGAAAACTTAGGCTGGCATTGTAGAAGCTTGCCAAGACAAATAGTGTTTACTCCTGTGAAAAACAAGAAAGAAGTACTTTTTGTTTAGCACATAATAGTTTACTTCCTTTGAAGTTCAGAGACAGGCATGAAACATATTTATTGAAAGTCTGGTCAATATTAAAAGGAAAAAAAGGTAATACTGTACTTTAAGATATAACAGAAAAAACTCTACCACCACCTCTGAAAGGGGATGGAGACATGAGATTTTTTTTTTTTTTTAACAACTAAATGAAAAAAAGACCAAACTTGGTGGAAAAAGGCCCATATATTAGAACAATAGATCTTTAAAAAAATTATAAAAAGATACATGTTTTGTATATATGTGTACGCTAGGTCAAAAAGTGGCTTAAGTTCAGTAAGGGATTCTAGATTTGATTCTTACTAGTTAAGGGGTTTTTTGGTAAGAATATAAGGAAATACATCTAGAATTAAAATAATCACTGAGAGTTTCTATTTCCAAGGAATAGCACTAAAGCTGCAGAACAACAAAGTTTAAATCCTTCAAACTTAGAAAATTTCAGGAAACTTCTGGATAAATCCCTGTTAAAATAAATTTGCCACAATTTCTGAAACTGAAATTACATACACAACACAAAAGAATTCTGATATGGAAGGAAGATAAAATGTACTAAAATATCAGTGTGGTTGTACTCAAGAGCTCTTTAACAAACTCACATAATTAAAAAGAAAATGTTATCAAAAAAAAAAAAAGGAGGACAAGGCAATCCCTGATGACTCACCCAGTAGTTCTCTAAATATTCATGAAGGTATGATTCCAGGTTAATGGAAAAGAATGCTATGTGGTCTTATATTGGAAAACTACACTAAATGCAACATAAATAAAGGTTTACCTTTGATATATGGAAAGATACCATCAGAAATTATCAACCAGCTAAGTAATATGAAACAAGTAATGTGGGTTTCTTATGAACAAATAATTTGCTTTACACCTTTGCCATTTTTTTTATTTGTTTATACATCTACAGTATAATCAGAATAGTGATCTTTTAATACTGGTTAAAAAAAAGGTATACTTGATCTAATTTGTAGAAAGAAAATGTTATTATAATGCATATGCAAATTCAACTATAAAGCTATCAAAAACATAGAACAGGTTTTCTAAGGTGTTTGCAGAATTCCACTCTCCCCTCAAAGAAAGATAGACTTCATCCTCTTCAGGGATCTGCTTGGTAGAGTACCATGGGATAAAGTCTTGGAAGGAAGAGAGGCACAAGTAATATTCAAGGTTAATATTCAAGGAAGGACCAGAAGGTCGAGGGAGGTGATTCTCCCCCTCTACTCTGCTCTCATGAGACCACACGTGGAGTACTGTGTCAAGCTCTGTGAATTCCAACATAAGAAGGACATGGACCTGTTGGAACAGGCCCAGAGGAGGGCCATGAAGATGATCAGTGGGCTGGGACACCTCTCCTGCAAGGGCAGGCTGAGATAGTTGGGGTGGTTTAGCCTGGAGAAGAGAAGGCTCTGGGAGTGGTCTTCCAGTACTTAAAGGGAGTCTACAGGAAAGATGGGGAAGGACTCTCTATCAGGTAGTGTAGAATGAGTGATAGAATGGGGGGTAATAGTTTCAAACTGAAAGAGGGAAGACTTAAATTAGATATTAGGAAGAAATTCTTTACTGTGAGGGTTGTGAGACCCTGGAACAGGTTGCCTAGAGAGGCTGCGGATGCCCCCTCTCTGGATGTGTTGAAGGCCTGGTTGGATGAGGCTTTGAGCAGCCTGGTCTAGTGAAAGGAGTCCCTGCCCATGGCAAGGGGTTGGAACTAGATGATCTTTAAGGTCCTTTCAACCCAAACCATTCTATGATTTTATGTGAATCATGTGATAGGAATGTACCAGACTACGCCTGCCTCAGTCCCTGAGGATGACTTAATCTTCAGTTCTTTTACAGACCCTACTCTGAATGTCTCAAATTATTTTATAAACATGTGGTTGGATAGAAATATATTTCAAATAAAAAACTACAAGACATGTTAAGGTTTTCTGAGAGGAAGGAGAATCAAAATGGCTGCACTGGGTTTTCACTTCTGGTTAAACTTTCCAACAGAAACGCCTGAAAAGTCTGTCAAAATAGTACGGCTGTTTCTCTTAGGAAAAAAAACAACAAACAACAAAACATTTTCTACAGCTTTGCATTCACCTTCTGTAATCTACTTGAAGCACCACATGAGAAAGAATCCTGGATTGTAATGGTAGTACAACAGCTTACTATGCCTTAAAAAGATGATGTTTCTCACTGATTTTATGTCACAAAAAAAGAATAAATCAAAAGTTTAATTTCTGAGAAAGAAAAGGCCATTTTAGAAACATAAAACTTTCTTTCCCAGAATCTTCTAATTATGTCTTTTGTTCCTTTTTTACTCCTTGATTTCTATTCTTACCTATGGAGAAGATGGGAAATCCACTGCTATATTGCACACGTATTATTAGCTAGATATGGGAGAAAAACTGAGAATTGTGTGAGGGAAGTGTTATCTGCCTGATGAGAATCCTTTCCTTATGTTTGTTTTCTACTGAGTTTCTACCTCTGCCTAAATTGGAGGCAGGGAAAGAAGGAGCACAGATGCTAGAAACATTGTCCAATACCAGCAACCGTTAGTCCAGGCTTTTAATACCCACTGCAGAGGCTGTTTTCACTTCAGGAACTAGGAGGAAAACATGAAGAAAGGCAGCTGGACTTTGAAGTCCTATTGAAACGTGGAAACTTCAAAATCAAGACTGACTGAAAACTCAGGAAATCCTGAGTTGAAAATTCAAGGAGTCTGAGTGAGTTTTAGATACATGTATTGTATCTATTTGTCCTATCTTTCTGTTTCTTGAGCATTCACTTAGTGGCTGATAGGTTACAGAGCTGGATGGACTGCTGCTCTGAACCGTTATGGCTGTTCTTGTGACTGGTATTCTGGAAACGGAATGGCTGCATGTCCAAGTGGCACATGAGGCTCCTCTACAGCTAGAGTTAAGAAGGAGCAGAAGTTCCTCTCAGTTTGTTAAGGTTGGCCTTACTCTAAATATATGTATACTTTAAAATTTTCTTTGTTACTTATACAATAAAAATATACATATGAAGTTGACTGTGTGCAATTTGGATTTGTATTCTGATTGCTGATCCAGTTAAAGACTCTACTGGCATCTTAAGATCTGCTGTTTCTTAAAGCTTAAAGAAAAACAACATGAACTAAACCGTCCTCTTGGTGTTTGCCATGAAGCAAAAGGGAAAAACTAAATTTTAGGCAGAAATGAGAACATACTGAAGAGAAGTGAAAAAAAACCCAACAGTAAACAAGGAAAACTAATTATTTTACTGCAGAGTTAATAAGGGGAAAGAAAATGTAGACGACTTCCTTCTTTAATATGAAATACAATGTAGTGTACTTCCTAGAGATCTTTCCATAGAACTGCACAATTCTCTGAGTACCGTGCATTTCCCAACATTGGAAAATACTACCTGCTTTCAAGGAAAATATTTTCTTCTGAGGTTTCTTCCAGCTGTGGGAAAAAATCCACAGTGAACAGCACCACAGTTCAAAAGAACGCAGTAACCTTGCACAAATACAGAACTGAATAAATCTCACAAAAGCAAACTGTGCACTCCCTTGTACAGCCCATGTCTGGTTATACTACGCTCCCTTCTTGGCACGTAACTCTATGCTGCAAATACCATCCTATACCTTACTTCTTACTATTAAAAAAGGACTTAGAATTTATCTATTGTCCCTTTTCCATTGTCTTCATCAAATGCCACAGCACCACTAGCAAGAGATCCTTCAAATAGTCTCTGCCTTCCACCACACTGCTAATCAGGGAGGGAGGAAGACAGAGAGTAGATAATGTGTAGAGGATGTAATATAATGGTTGCAGAGAAGCAGGAGCAGCACAAAGCTGAAAGCATAGTAAGACAGGTAAGAAGGGGATTGAAACAGTAAAATACCACAAAAGAGTGATTAGATTATAAAAATAGCCTCACTCACATTTTTGTTTAAATCCTGCTACAGAAGGATGACTAATACTGGACCTAAAATGTGAATAATCCTGAAACATTTGCTGACCTCAAGGTATCTCAAGTCATGCAGTTAAGTAAAAACAGAAGACAGAAAAGCATTTCCTTAATGTTTTGTTGTGATGAAATCTTCTTAGAACTAAATATTTGGAACTTCTAATCAGGATAGCTAATGAATGAGCTGAAAAGTGTGCAGTTCCATCAGTTCAATATGGAAGGATCTATTCAGCAAAGAAAAATAGATTCCACCAACTCCAGAAGCACAGAACATTCATAGTTCTCACAAAGTATGTGGAAAAATGCAGAACCTTAACAGGGCCTTTAACAGCAGGAATGTCAAACACCCTTCTGGATCCAGTAGACAAAATCTGGTCCTACATCTTTTCCACTGTTCTAAAGCTCTCTTTGTAATTTATGTTTAGCAGTTAAAATGAGCCAGAAATTAATAAATAGCTAAATCAGATGAAGCTGACTTGCAGTGGGGGACAGGATAGGTTCTGTGTCTCTCTGAACTTCCTAAGACTTCAGCTAGTATAGCGAGGGAGTCAGAACATGCCAAAAGCTGGCTGTAAGGGAAACTCCTTCTTAATAAATCCCTGTGTTCTGGTCCCCCTTGCTCTAAACTGGAAACATTTGGTTTAGCATCATCCCAGCATCAACCTATTTAACTGCCAACTCCCATAGGCTCAGTAGAGGGGAGTTATCTTTCTGCTCTCCTCCCCTGGCCCCCAGCAGAAACCAATCTTTGCTGAAGCACATGCTGCAGTGAGAGGCAAAACTAGCTGTCTGGAAAGAAACTTCTTTCCAGCCTGTTTCCCCAGACGAATTTGGACTTCACCACAACATGAGTTTGACAGCTCTGCCCTCCACCATGAATGATTAATTTGTTATGTGTGTCTAGTTTAACCAAAGATGGATTTGAACAGAAAAAAGCCCTTGTATACTTGCTATTTGGTAAAGCTGCTTTAATATAGGTGGAACCTCCTTCATCAAATCATGGAAAGCAAGAGAGCAAAGTCTTATTTTTAAATGTATTTTTTCTCATTACATTAATCCTCTTGTGTATATCAAAACTGATCATGTGCAAATATCAATGACAAGTATTTAGATTTAGAATATAAACAGGAACTCAGAACTCATTGTGTTGCCCTAGATTTCCTTAAACCTATAGAAACTGTAAGGTAGAGTTACATATACAATAGTCTTGAATAAAAGTTTTTGAAAAGTTGAGATATCCAACTAAACCAAGAAGTTGAAATAACAGAATAGTCCAAATAAACACAATAACCGATTATGGCCTGAAACACTGGCATGCACATAGCTTATAAGGAATTCAAACGGTGTATACAGGCAGGTTTCAGAAAACTTTTTTTTTAAAAAGAAGGATGTGTATGGAAAGAGAAGCAGATGGGGAGGAAGAAAAGCACCATATGAAGCTGACAGAGAAGACAGAAGGAAGCATATGTTGTGACATGAAGACTGTAACCCTGAGAAAAGCTAAGGGTAAGTGCTGACTTAAAGAAGCTTTGAACGCTAAGCTACAAAACACCCTGTTTGATTCTTCCTGAGTTGAAGGAAATAGGATGTTGCATATTCACTCTGAATAAGTGGCAATGCATCAAAGAAATAACCAACTCGTCAATTTCTTATCTGCATGGGAAAAAAATGTGGAATTCTGATTTTGCTGGTATAATGCTGAAGTTAAAAAAAGAGAAAAACAGTACATTTATGGCAACCTATTATGATGATACCTAAAAGTGCCCAATTGCCGAAATGAGGAAGACAGAATTAGTTTGGTTTAAGGGCACAAACAGGATTTATAAAAAACTAGCAAGATTTTGAAGTCTATTATTCTTTGTCTGAGATACGTAAGTGACAACAAGATGATTCAATAATTTCCTTTTGTTGTAGAAGAGTTGATGTTCATACCTGCAAGAAATTGAGCATAAGAACTTTTGTTTTCACTTTAAAAGGTGAAGTAAAAATATTTATGAAGTGGGAGAGACGTTAACGCTGATAAGAAATACATAATAAAGTTTTTTACAAAACTGTTATTTGCCATTTCTAGACAGAGGGAGATCAAAGAGTAAACAAGTTCTCAGACCAACTCAAACTGTATTGATTGTTTAATGTATGGAAACAGATAGGTTGTACAATGTTACTCTGTAGGCATTTATTCAAGTAGTGGAGCACTTGAATATAATTAATTTCTCCTTCATAAATTAAGAGCTAAATAAGAACACAATTGAAATGTAAGTGATCTATGAATTTATGTCATTTTTAATTCAACTATCTTTATGTAATTATAATCTAACTTAGAACTGAAAGCTTCATACGATATTTCGTTGACTTGCACCACTTAAATTCATTCTTGTTTCTTCAGACATTTTGGTAAGAGTTTATGATAATGAGTTTTTCCTCCCAGTGCTAAGTTTCTGTGTCTTAAGTCTCCTTGTTTCTTAATGAACAAAGAGGAAACTTTGTGACACCTACAGATTAAAACACAGTAAATGCTGGTTGCTGCTTTCTGCAAAAACAATACATGCAGATACAAAAGCTCCAGAGGTTTACAATCTCAGTGCATTGAACCACAAATACAAGGAAAAATTTTCTCTAGAGTTGGGTCACGGGACCTTAATATTTTATAACGTCAGCATCTATGCTGAAGAACATAAACGTTATTCTTTATCTTGAAGACAGATAAATGAAACCACATATATGAGTACTATATGCTACAACTATCAGTAAACCAGTAGCTGCAGATTGTGTATGTGATAGAGAACTGAAGCTTTTAAGAATCACACACACGCCCCCCAGATAGTTTCTTACCTATCTTATCTTTTTTCGACTTCAAAAGGCATTGCTATTACCGAAGTATTTATCACATGGAAGCGGTTGCCTGTTTCTTCCCCTACCCCTTCTGGGCCTGGGAACGATCTCCCTAATTCATCATTTCACTGAACATTCTCCAGCTCCTGAGGTGGACAGGAGACCAGCATATGCCTTCAGAATTGGGAACGCTCTCCCCAACAGAAATGACAGAGTCACTACAGAGGTCTGGAAGTCTGGAGTGTCAACCTATTTTTTTTTTTTTAAGTAAGTCTGTATTCCAGTCAGGCTGTATCTCCCGGGGCACGAAGAATCATCAGGATATAAAGAGACTAGTGCTATACCTGTTTGTCAGGAACTAAAAATGGAAACTTGAGGCCTGTTGTGTCTCCTGCTGGCCAAGACCAGAGGTATGTACAATTTTAGAACCCATCTCAATTTCCAATATCTAAAAAGTATTGGAGGAACTACGCAATTACTGAGAGGTTTTGCCTTCTGTGCCTAAGCAACTGAATGAGACTCCTCTCTACTTTCTGCACTTGAAGCCTTTTAAATCTGCTCACTGAGAACCAGTGACCTTGGTCCTTAACAAGGCTTAGAGGCTGTCCTAGTGGGTATATCTCCCCCTGCTTGCTGCCATCCTCGGCCTTTCCATTCACAGTCCACTAGGTCTCATGACAGAAGGTGCACTTGTGTGGTGGATCACACAGCTGCCGAGGCACACATGGCGAGATCTGCAGTGCAAGGCCATTTGCTTCCTGATCGGTTCCTGCAAACGGGGAACCTCACTTAGAGACCTGTGCTGTCACCATGTCCCTCATTTTCCAGGTTAAGCAGCAGCCTGCAGCTAAAATACAACCATGCCAACAGCTGCACCTAACACTGTGAGCTCTGAAGTGGGAAAGAAGCACTGCAAGTAATTGAGAAGCAGACACACTGGGGATGTGGCATGACAGGAATAAAATAAGAGTTTCTTTTGCTTGATGTAAGAAATTTGATAGGTTTGTCACAGGTGTCAAGCTGCTTCATGGTCCATCAAAAACCATCATGGACTGAAGAGCAAAAAAAAAGCTGCAGCAATGGTCTGTTGCCATTTAGGATGCTATCAGCAATCCAAGAGAGGAAAGTTATCTGGACTAAAGAAGAGCCGGTGTTCTGATAAAGTTGGTGACCAAGAACTGGCCTAAGCCTGCAAAGTGGCTACAGCCATTCACAAACTTGAGAAACAACATTATTAAAAAATTCAAAGACGTTTAAAGGACTGAAAATTGCACTTATTTTCATCAGCTTCAAGTCTCCAGATACACAGCTTTAAACCTCAAGTAGAGATAACATGAGCATCCATTATGGACTAAGGTTATTTTGCATTAACTATATCATAATCTTCTACTCGTCATTTTTGTAATTTCCACCAGAACATCTCTGGTATTAGACTACAGAGTTTCAGTAAGACTGAATTTCCACACTTCCTACCACCATTAAAAATAAATACATCTCCATCATCATACAGGAAATAGTGATTTCTTTGGAAAATATTAGGATTATGAACATGAAAAATTTCATTTCTTTTTTACACACTGCATAACTGCAAAAACCAACTAGAGAGGATTACAAAAAGAATGAACAGTATGTGTGATATATTTATTAAACATTATTACCGATGTGTCAAATTTATTACTTACTAGCTTTTATAATAGGCTTAAGCCATGGATATATATTCAAGCTAAATCCAAATAGACTTTTTGAAAAAAAAAAAAAAGAAAAAAAGATCTGGAGACAAGTTTTTGTATTAGCCTAGCAGTCTCAACTAGATTTTCACTGAAAAGGTTTTTTCAGAGCTAAAGTGGAACTTTCTGTTCTGCTCTGTCTGACTTAGAGCAGACTTAAACAGGCTTTAAGTAAAAAATCGAGCCGTAAAAATTTGGATATTTGGGAGCAGAACTTCACTGATTTCTCTTGTTTGAGCTGTTCCACTCTGAATAAATAATCAAGGATTTGTGGCTTGAATGCACAAATGAGAGACACTTGGCTGTCTCCAGTTTTGCAGACAGCGCACTCATATTGCAGACCCAGGTTCAAGATCTTGCTCTGAATGAAGGAAAGGAGCAATTTCAGCTCAAGTCTTCCACATGAAAGTCATCACCTTAGCCACTAGCTATTTTTGTGATTCAGAAGAGCAAGGCTCTGGTTTTTGGCATGATATATGATAATGTTTAATTTCACTTCTATGTTGAGCAGAATGAACTTTTAAAAACAGTACTCACTACATATCTGATCAAAACCTCAAATGCGGTATCACTTATACACAGTGGAAATTATATACTTTGGATATATATTTTTTTAATATTTATTTTGTTAACAGTAGCACCTGCAGAATTGAGCTGCACTTTGATTATGTTTAGCTTTGAACATGCTTCACTTAAGTACAATGTAAGTTTTGCTTTAAACATACAGAGTTTGACTGTGCATGGCTGGCACTGACCAGTGTTTTGTTGTACAAGAGTTAAGATTTAACAATGGATCTTACAAGAAAAAGCTATAAACAGAAGAAAACATTAGGCAGTGACTCAAGTGACCTCATTCTTCTGGTTATTGTAATACTGACGTCCTACTCTATAATGCTAGACAAGTAATTATGACTCTCCTTTATTTCAGGATTCCTCTGTTGACATCTATATGGAAATCTCTACATTTCTTAATATTTCACTGAGAACGCTTCATTTAGATTCTAATACTGGTAGGAGCCTCAAAACCTACTGATATACTAACAGTAAAACGACATTATAAGCAACAAATACCCATTACAATTTATTTGAAATATGATAAAATATTATGTTTCCAGTCCATTGAGTTTGATCTGTGACTATTTAGCAAAGAGGACTTCTCCAGAACCAGTGGAATAGACTAGCAGAGAAAATATATTTTAGCGATACCAGCTCCTAAAACATTCCTATTTCAGTTATACAACAACTGTTTCTCTTCAACTTTGAAAGTAATGTTTAAAACTCACACATTTTATGTTTGCAGCTTACCTGTGAGAAACAGCTCCCCAGGCACCATGCTTATTTGTTAGTATGTTGAGTATCTTCTGTTTTAGCTGATTGGCTGTAACATGATCTCGATGCTTAGCAGCACTGATAAGATGATCACACATCTTCTCCTCTTCTCTTCTGTCTGCAGCATACTGAGCACACTGAGACTAGGAATGAAAGTACATCTACTTCATAAAGATATACTATCAAGAATTGCCTTAAAATAGTAATTAAAAGTTTAAATATGATGAGAATTCATTTAACTACTTTAAAGAGGAATAGGACACACCATTCAATTGAAATGGTTCTTCTAATATATAATATTCATGAAAAAGCACTCAGTTAAAACAGGTAAAAATTGAAATATCAAGGGCTACAACAACTGAATTGCAATTAAAAACATTTAGCCATACATCTCTGTGTGTATATGTGTGACCATGGATATGCCTTAAAAGTTGGTCTTTATTTGTAAAAGTTTCATGTATTCTCATGTATAAAATACAAGTATAACATACCAGCATAATATACAGGAAAAAAATTATGTATGCTACTATTGATTTTTAAATTGCAAAACCCCTACAATTCAAAAGTCAGACGATAATTTCATTATTACAGATGCTAAAGAGAAACTCCTCTGACTATGAAATGAAGGATTATACTTTCTATTTCATATCACAACATGAAAATTTTTCCTTTAAGGGTAACTGCATCTAAAATAAATGCTGTGGTTATTTACCTTTGTACAAATTTGTTTCTAAGACTGTCAAAACTCTACAGTGTGTATTAGTTTTGACAAATCCTTTCTTTATGTATAAGAAGCACACCATAATTTTTCCATTTCTTTTTGCGAAATCATGTGAAGTTCAAATTCAATTTCTCCTCCTTGTAAAGATCATTCCAAAACGTCTAAACAAAGCAAATGTAGCCATACTAATTAAAATAAATCCATTGTAAGTACAATTTTCTAGGTATAAATTACAAAGGCTAGATTATTCTCAAAACAGCTAATTTTAAAATCACCTTTTAAAAGAGGTTTTTAAATGCACTGTTTTTGTGCATCATTTTAGAGCATTTAACTGTCAATGCTGTAACACAGTGCTGAATAGAATTCTATTTTCTAGTGTTCAAAAGAACAATTAAAATTAAGTTAAACTCATGCTAAATTGTAGTTTATTCTTCATATTTCTGCACACTACCTTTTTAGTACAGACCACATTAGCATTCAGTAAGATTTTAACAGTGGTCTTTCCACTGTTACAGCCATTATTTCAAGCAACCTATCTGGAAAAGAACAATTGTAACACTAATTCATAAAGGGTTAATTCATTTTTCAATTTATCTTCTTGTACAGGGAAGCACCAATTAGTACAATGATCTGCCTTAGTAATGAGGTTAATATTTCAACAGCTCATTGGACAGTAAAATTAAATTTTCATTTTTCTTCCTGAACAATTACAGAGGTTAACAAAATGAAAGTTAACTGTGAAGCACCCATTCTGGGAGGAATTTCCCTGGCCCTGATGGCAACTGGAGTCACAGGATAAAGTTTAGACACTGGTCCACAGCCTCTCCACCACACAAGCCACACAATAACTTGGTGCAGCTTGGGCTAAATCATTTCACTCATAATGATTCAATTAAAGTTTAAAAGGCAAAAATAAAATAGCCACCCACTTCTCTGTCTGAGTGCAATGATTAACATGTACTAAAACCCAGAACATATAGCAATACAGCTTATTAAAACAAAATGACAGATTTACAATTATGCAACAGAAAACTACCAGAAATCTCTTGGTCCCCACTACTTTCAAGTAAGACGAATAATAAAATGTTTCATTATATACCTACTATTATTAAAGACAGTATATATATAACATTCTTTCAGACTTTAACCATCACCCTATTTAAGTAGATCTGAGTTTCATATTTAACATAGGTTGCATTTCATGATTTTCTTTTATGACTTGCAGATTTTATCTCACTCATCTAAATTGTGTAGCTGAGGTTTTTCATGTGACAAATAAAATGAAAATTTTCATATATGAATAATGTGCTGTTTTCTTTATCAGACAATAAGACTGACTTAAGGGTATTCCTTTAGGGATTTTAGTTAATATTCTAAATCCTATTTGCTAACAGAAGCTAGAAGTTAATTGAATATTCTCATTTTGTCTAGAGTTCTGACAGATCTTGTACCTCAATGTATTCTTCAAAGAGCAGATAACTCAATCTTCTATTGTCATCTTAGGTTACTGCATGATGCTCTGATAAATATCCAATGTTATTTATTGTTGAGGCAATATGAAACTTCACTCTGACACACACTTAATTGTAAATGTGATTTTATCTAAGTTCAAAATATCCAGTATATGCTTGGTAATAAAGTTGTTGCAATCCCATATGACAAGTGTCTGCTGTTTGCTCTGACAAAACGAAGTAAAGGTTATGTGTAGTCAGAACGACAACAGATATCTCTGTGCCTCACACTTTTCAGCTAGGTCAAGGAGCACAAGAACTAGTACATCAAAGTGCACATTTAAGAGAGCTGTTTCAACGAGATAAAAACCTCATCAAAACTAAGATTACTGGATCCTATTTCTAGCCACCAGGTGCTTGTTGACATTTTCTGACAGATTAATAAATTGATATAGCTATTTATTATCGTCAATACTAAGTCAGCCTATCTTAATCCTAATGTTAGGTCACTTGAGCATTAAAACGTAGAAATATATGTTTGTGCATATATACTTGCACAAGCACAAGTGTATGCAAGTAGAGGCAGGTTTGGAAATAAAAAAACTAGTGATGCTGAAATGCTGTATAAAACACCATAAAAATGCAAAACCTTATTTGATAAAGTAATGTCAAAAAATGAAATTTTAACTACTCCATCACTTTCACATGAAATTTTTTCTTAATAGGAACCGAACTAAGCCTGAAGAATAATCAAAAAAACCTGTTAAACTGAACATATGTTTAAAAAGTAGCTTTTTCATATATTTGTATCATTTTCAAGTGATGTAATTTAAATTGTATAGTGCAACACTTGCTGCTGAAAAAACCAACTGACTTTTGGCTCCTTTTAGGAGTCAATGCCTAATTACAGGCACTAAAGAGTTAGGGAGTCAGCTGCTCTGTTAGTTCTTCCAATACTTGAAAAGAACAGACATTTTAAACACTATCTTACTGTCAATAGTTAACAGTTCCTAACTAGCAACAAAGACATGTAATATCAAATTTCAATACATACAGTATTGAAGTACAGCAAGTAAAGTGAAGTGCCTTAAGTGTATTAATTGCTTTTCTTTCTTACTGAACCCATACATACTGTTGATAAGATCCAACAAAAATAATCACTAATGTGATTTGCATTACTATTTGCAATAAATCAGAGAAATTCTCTGTGAACCTAAGGGTCTGCCATTTCAGTTTAGACATTCTGATTAAGGGATTTCTTCAAGCTGTAAATGTTTTAATGAATTTCAGTGAAGAGATGAGAAATTAAACCCATTCCTTGTGTTTGACATTTACCAAAGCTTTTAAAAACTAGTTTTGAAATGCCTTCAATGTAAATTTATTTCTTGGAAGAAAAAAAACATCTTTATTGTATGGGGTTACAGTCTAGGTGACAACTGAGTGAAAACAGAGAAGCAGAAACGCACCAACTCTCAGGCTTACCTCAAACTCAGCATGCTTGTGGACATCTTCAGCTCTTTGTCGGTTCAAAATAAACTCTGCTTCATTTGCAACACGTACTATATGGTCTTTCATGGCATGACATAATAATCTAAAATAGGAAAAAGCGAAATCAACCTTTATATTTGATGTTCTTCAAATACGCTATTTCAGCAGATTTACTTAAAATGGAAAAAGTTAAATTAATGAAAGTACCGCAATGCAATTGCCAAATTAGTTGACATGAAAAACGTAATTTTATCCAAATTTTTCTGCATTTGTGAAAGCACAAAGAAATAATTTTATATGGAAGAAAGTTGCTATTTATTATTGAAGGGAAAAGTTATATTTTGAGTATGTTTTTAACAGCAGTTTCAATATGAATACTTTCTTATCATTAAAAAAAAAATCTAGGCAACTGCTTACACTTATTGATACCAGTATATCATGAAATATTCCGATTTTGAAGTCTTAAAAAACAAAATTGGAAAATAATATAAATATCTCTTACATGTTTCTCAAATACCAGAGTGAAAAATGCATCATGTTTCCAAGCAAATGCTTTCTTGTCCCTATGGTCCATATCTAAGATTTCCTGTTCCATTAAAAATTGCTTTGCTCCTCTTATTAGCAGGGAGGAAACATATTTCAGGATGCAAGGATCTGTTTAGGATCTGGAAGAACTCTTTCTCTTATGTCAAACTGGTACACAGTCTGGGATTTTCCTTCTTGTAGCATCAGGGAAACACAATTTCAGATATTCTTATGTTAAGAATGTGAAAATTCTAGCAATTTTCACCCTAAGGTTGGTGTCTGGTGCTTAGAAGCAGCAAAAATTAAAGTCATTATTATTAAAAATGAAAACTATGATTACTAGACCTTACACCTATAAGACGGAAAGTTCTGTACTTTATTCTTTGGTGTGTTCTACCGTCTGTGAAGGAAGGGAGTCACTGACCCTGAGCTACTGTTTAATATGGATCAGTGGCATGGGAAGACATAAATGCTGGAACCTCTGTTTAGAGGTAAAGACAAACAAGCTTGGACCAAGGTTTCACAGTAGATATTCATTATTTTAATAAGGCTTTTTATTATATCTAACCCTTTGCTATTCTTGAAAGCAAAAAAAGTTTTGGCAAACTACAAGCTGAAAGACTAAAGTTGCATCCATTGTTCTCTTCAAAATTTAGCTTTATTTTTCACTCTACCTTGCTGGTAGATATGCTTTGCTATTTTATTACTGCTGAGTGTTAAGATTTTTATTGTTAGAAGGCAAGTGTAGAACTTCCCTCAGACACAGATTAGGAGTGAGCATTCATGACTCTAACAAGCTTCTTTAAAATGAGCAAACACAAGACATGAGTGTTTAACAACTCCAATCGAATTTTGTAGCACAGGTCTTCCTGAACTTTTTTACATTACATTAATGACCTGGTACCAACTAGCTAGGATTTCAAAACTAAATACACAGATTTCAAGTGTCTACTAGCTGTACTTCCCCTCCTGAAAGAATAAACTGTTGAAAATATGGAGCACATTCAGTATATGTTGCAAATTCAGTGTCTTTGAGGTAGCTGTGGTCCATGCAGGATTTCTAGTCCCAAATGGCTTTAGGTGAAATAAATAGGGTTCTCAGACATTCCCTGCCACCAAGAATTTGGTGAGAAAAGATCAAGACTAACTTTAATCCACAGGGCTTATTATTTGGGACATCTAGGCATAGTTTTTATACCTAAAAAAAATAAAAATTAAGTGCCTCCATTCACATACAATGATAAATACAATCTTCATCTTAGTCATATTTTTCTGTAGTAAGAAGTGTTCACATTCTCTGTGCCCATTTATGCATTAAAACACCCACAAGGGCCTTCAAATGGATTCCCTGAGAATGCTAATTTCCATAACTTATAAATAAATTTATTTACAATACTCAGGGAAAAAAAAAAAAAAAAGTATATATACATATGAGATCTGTCAACACCAGTCTCTGGCTGCTTTACAGAAAATGAAAACTCTTAGAGACATGGAGCAGATGATTCAGTTCAGCTGGCTGAACCTGCTGCTGACCCCAGCTGTACCTCTCATCCCTCTAATGGACCTTTCTACTTCAGAGACTGAGAGACCTGATACATTTGGGAACAACTTCGGAGTTGCTGTAGCTTTTGAACAGCACATTAAGCAAACTAAGCCAGATTTCATGTAACCTTGAAATGCCACAGGTCTTCAGCATCTGAAGTCAAGGAGATGACAAATACAAGGTGACCATGGAACATGCTTGAGTACTGAGTCCTAACTGCCAAGAGCACTCGAATCATCAGCCTGGCACCCATGCATTTTTTGGCTCATGCTAACTTCCATCCAGAAAACAAAAAGGCACAGTCCAAGGAACAATTCACTGAAGACACATCGATGAGACTGCATCAACCCAAACTCTCTCCAGTGCTACCCAATAAAGTTCTGCAGGTGTTCTCATGCGATATCCCAGGACACATAGAACACATCATTCTAGTGGGTAGCCCTCATGCTATTCCAAGCAATCTGAACTAAACAGAAAAAATTATAATATTTCTCAAGGTGACACAGGAAACATACAGACTTCAGGGAAGAGCTGGACTAAGCACTATGCAAGATGAATGAAAATCCTCTGCTCTAGCAGGTGCTAACCTTAAGCATAGGCCAGTCCAGGCTATTTAGTTTTATTTAAAACTACAGGCATATCTGCTCTCTTCCTTTTTGTTTGCTGTCAAAAATCTTATCTATGCGATATCTCAGTACTATTTCAACTGTGTCTAGTCAGCTGCTTCATGCATTCTCATATCTATATCACTGATTGCAATTTCTTCAAGAAAACGACCAAAAATTCTATGACGGTCAGCATGTTGGGATTATGACAAAAGTGAGGCTACAGCCTATCAACACTGTATAATAATAAAATAATATTGTATTAACGTGTGCTGATAAGGGAGATATTGTGATTCACTTACCTTAGGTGCTTGTATACACCAAAGATATAACTTTGAAGACTAGTTAAACTCTGCTTTTGCTTCTAGAAAACCATTAAGAATTATGCTAGTCTTAAAATAACTTGCCAGAAGATTTTTGAAAAAGAGAAGGATTAAAATCTAGGCCATCATTTAGAAATTTTGCATGCCTCCAAGAGAAGCTTTGGCCTGGATGTTTTGATTTGTAAGCGCAAGAACGTAGGACAGAAAACAGAAGCACAGTAAGTTAAAGCAGTTGAATGTGTCGTCTTAGCCTTGAAAGGAAAGGCAGCTTCTACAAGGTCAAGGAATCAATGCCTTACAGACATTTTTGGAAAGGAACTTGCTTATGTGTTTGCTTTACTTGTTCAAGGAAACTTGCTGCTTTCTGAGATATAAAACCACTACTTAAAAATAATTTTTGGTACTGATTTTTACTTCTAAAGGGAAGTTATCTTGCATTCTCAAACTATATTTCTACTAAGCAAAAGATGGCAAAAGTGTTATAATTGTTACATCTGGATTAAATCATAGCCAGTTAACTCTGATTGAATCTCAAATTCATACAGACACAGCACAACTCAGAACATTGTCCTAACTGGGTTACACCTGATGAACATGCATGGTAATGTCACCATCCTTTGAATACTTAACAATTTATCTAAATCCTTACTAACTCAATCACATGCATGGCATAAGATAAAACAAAACCCAAAAACCTCAGAATTTTCTGGCATAAGAAAGTGCTTACAACTATCTTAACCATATTAAAAACCAATAGAAATGATTCAGAAAAGGACCCCAAACCAGGGAAAATCTCACACTCAGTAGTATCAAAGGATGCCAATACATCAAAAACAATCTCCCTTGTACTGCAAATAGGAGAAAGGAACAAGGACCTCTAGGTCAGCATATTCGCTTCTTCACTGCAGCACTCAGCTACATCATAAAAACTTTCACAAACTATCTTTAGCTTATGAAAGACATTTTCAAGAAATCTAGCTCATGAAATGTGTCTTTAGCTCATGAAAATCTGATCAAGTTGGTTGCCTCCAGCACAGCTTTGGAAAGTCCTCTGAAGGTTAAAAGTCTTTTACTTTCCAATCCAAATGTATTCTTCAGCAGTCTTTACTGTTTCATTTTATGCAAATTTTGCCCTTAAGTTTACACAATTATTCTTCCTTCTGCTGACCTTCTGCTATTCCATCTATCCCTATTTTACTAGGCTAAGTAAATTAGCTCTATGGCTTTTCTTGTATGGCAAAAGAGTTAGTAAAAGACATTGCCTTTTTGGTTTTTACTAACTTCATACACTGATTTTACCTTTTCTGCAAGTGCATAGACAAAACTGTCAGCAGTATTCTAGGTAAGTTCTAGTGTCTATTTAGATAGTAACATTAATGTTGCCTTATTTCAATGGAAATACCTTTTCTGATGCAATTCTAGTATTGTTTTCCTTTTTTTCTTTCCTTTTTCTTAGCCCTATATTCCATGATTTTGCAGAAGAAAATTTCATTGGTAGATTGGTCTTTTATGTCCTCAGACATTTCCAAAAGTTGAACCAAGTCTCTAGCATATATTTTCAAGAAATGTTACGTTCCACGTACTGTTACGTTATTAAACACTTATGTAACATATTAAATTATATAATATTTAACTTAATGCAGGTTTGAAAACCACATAATATATCCTGATTGATATTTCAGTCATCTGCCCAACTATGTTTCCCATCCACAGATATTTATAAAGCACTCCCTTTTGGGCTAGAGTCTATTCTCTCCATCTGATTCCCAAATCATCATCCTGTACTGTAGTAACAGATCTCAGTAAGGAGGAGTGTGAGGCAAAAAATACATATATACCTGCTAAACAGAGAGATGACAGTGATGAATTAGGTCTTCTGGTCATACTTACTAATCTCTACACAAGTAAGTTTCCCAAAGGGCTAAGGACTTGTATGGAAAGTGTCATCACAGGCTTGCTATACTTTTTATACTGTTTTCCAGTAATTCATGACTTACCAAAAAACCCAAACATTGACCTGGAATAACATTTGGTTTTATCCTGTGTGACTATTTCTTCAGTAGTGGTCTCTGTACCACTGAAACTCCTACAAAAACTGAAGCCAAGTGTGTTGCTGTGTCCTTTCCAAGATCAGCTAAATTCAACAAGGAACTGAGAACCAGCAAAAATCTTATCATCTTTGAGCAGTCATTCCTACCACATAAGGTAGAGATTAAACACTGACTTGGTAACTTATGGTTTCTCTTTACCAAGACAAGCTTGATTTCTATTAATGCCCACAAATTTATGAACCACAGTTAAAGCTCCCTTACTAGGAAATGGGTTTGATTTGTTTTCAGACTGAATCAAAGGACTTTCAGCAAGGAATCTAACAACAAAGCAGTCTGAAATCACTCGTGACTCAAATCCTGGTACACTTCTATGGGGAAATGAGCTTTCTGTATGGATAGCTGTGAAGTTTCCAGCTGAACATATGGAAAAAGGAAGTAAAAACTAGAATTAAGATATGATGATAGTTTAAAATAAGCAAGACAGGGCTTATGTGTCTGTAGGAGTAAGAGTAAATGGCAGGTTCTCCTTCACCTAAATATTGAAGATTCTCAAGACTTATGAGTGAGAGTAGACTGGGTGAGAGTATGTCTCAGGACATGCTAATTCATATATATGAGTGATTTGCAGACATTGTTTAGGAGTAGGTAAGAAGTTATTTTCAATCCATATGGCTTGCTTTCCTGAATTCTGTCCTCAATAAAGTTACTTTAGAAGTCCAGAGAGCTTAAAAGTTAAACAAAGTTATGAGAAGTACATGTAATCAATCAGAAGCCCCGGTTTTTCAGATATTGGAGTTCAAAAAGGTAGGGTTGTGGAGTTCCACAATCCAAAAAGTCATTTGGGGAAACAGCCAGAGCCTGGGAGGGGAGAATTTTTTCTTTTTTGAGTTTTGGAAATAGAAACTATACCCAAACTGTCTTAGAAAAACGTAAAAACTGTAAAATGTTTGCAACACATTTAGATATGCATCAGGATAGGCTGTGACAAACAGTGCTATTTGTAAACCTATCAGAATTGAAGGGTGAAAAGTTGTATCTGAAACTATTCTCAACTTGCTATCCTGCAGTCTGTTCTTCCTAGTAGTGAGCAGATCATTCCTAAGCAGCAATTTTAAAAACAGATTACAAAATGAACATTTGTTATAATTTAGCGAAGGTCTTGCTTTCTCTACTCATTCCTGAAGTTCTGCCAACTCACATGTCCAGGGAACAGATGTTTTTCTGACTTACTTTCATCAGATGCCCACAGCTTAATTTTTCTAAGAATCAGCCTGGAAATATGCCACTTTTTCACCAACATGGTTGTTTTGACAATTATTACTCTTAATAGCATTCATAAGAAATGAAACCTATTATTGCACTTAGTATCTATAATAGGATTCATAAACTGGTCTAGCTTGAAGAGTTTGAAGTTCTAGAAGATGTAGTACTACTATAAATACTTTGAAAGTAAATTCCTATAAACATAGGAAGTAACGTCTAACATAGGGGTATGACTTCTGGCAAAAGGGCAATGATTAAGAATTTACTAGAGAAAAGTTTGAAATTATAGCATGAAAAGACTGGCTACTGGATCACAACATGAGCACATTGGCAAGATAAACTTCATGGAGAGTAACAATTAATGTTTCAGGAATGCCGCAGAAACTATAGACTCAGTGAAATTCAGAATTGACTATTATTCCACTCCTCATAAAGATTTTCTATTTTGCATAAGAATTTTCTAAATCAAGAGGAATCTGTCTCTTTGAAATGGTGACATTCCAGTAAAAACCCAAGACCAGCAGTTACTATTGATATGGCCTGCTTCCCAGGATCAGCCTTGTCTTTGAGATATGACTGGATACACAAGGCTAGAAGGTGAAAGGATGCTTGAAACCTCTAACAGATCTAAGAACTCTAGCTGCACTGACCCCACAAGTACATAGATGGTTACCATAACAGTGTATGCTTTGTCTAACACAAAGTGACTATTAGTCTAGAGGCAGGGCAAGGACAGCTGTGGTAAAGAACATGAGATTATTAAAAAGAACATCTAACAGGGAGCTCAAGCTCACACCTCGGCTGGAGCAGAAATACAGACATTCAGTGCCCAGTTTTACAGAAGTATCTATGAGAGGAATCCTCTACTGATGCAAGATGATATTTAGGATAAATTTCCATAAAACAGCCACTCAGAGTTGATAAAGGATTCCTCCAATCAAAAGTTATACTTGATCAGGGTGACAACACAGAAACAGAGTTTGGTTACATCTGTCTAAGACAGAATAATCAAACACCTTTGTTCTTATTTATATATTGTATCTCAGTGCTACTGCTTCCCCAGTGTTATTTGCTGCCTGGATTTGTCTATATTGGATTTTGGACATCAGGCTGGAATCCTTTGCAAGTTGTTCTGTAGCCCTCAGCTACATAATATCCATGATGTCTGAAGATCTGTCTTGCATTCCTGGATAATCCAGGTGAGCTCCCCATTCTGACCTCAAGGTTCTTCTGATCAAGATCAATGTCAAGGCAGAAACAAGGAACTGCATCCTTCTTAGACTCAACTACTAAATGAGTTCTTCAAGGGGTATCTAGGGATCCAACTGCAAAATGCACATCATAAATCAAATACAGCAAATGGCACCATAGCTATACCTTTTAACACTGGGCCTGAACATTTAAGTATTGCAGACAGTGAATAATGACTGTGAGCTCATTTACCACAAACCAAACATATCAGAACTGCCAAATTGCAACAGAGGATGTCCAAAAGAAAATTTGCTGCAGTTACCCAACAATCCTAGTTGAGGTAACATGGAAGGAATGTAAGCCTTTATTAGCTTCCTTTCAGGATTTAATCAGCAATTCATCTAAATTTAAACAAACACAAATTTCCAGTCTGTTTAAACATTCTGCTACTCTTTCCAGGAAATTAGTGAAACCTCTCCACAAAACAAGGTTTAAAAGAAAAAGGTCTCCTGTGAATTTTAAGTATGCTTGGAGGCCCAGGTAGGTGGTTATGCAAAAGTATGTATTTTCAGGGCTAAAGGCAGAAAACAGAATTAGGTACAAAGATGAAATTACAGAAAAAAATTTACAATTTTGAATCTGAGATGAAATATAATCTCATGTATCCTCAAATGGATATTATGGTCAGACTACTCCTGCTACTTAAAATGAGGACATTCTGTAAAAAATAAGAGGCAATTATTTTAAATGAAAAGACAAGGTCATCTCTTTAAAGAGGTGAGTATTGTGAAAACATAAAGGGGGAAGGAAATGGAAGATGAGGATACTAATCCAATTATGGAAGACAAATACAATGATTTGTAACATCCATGTCTTAGGCAGCACAGACCCCAGAGATACTCCACTTGTCAAAGGCATCAAGGTAGAATACAACCAATTAACTACAACCCTCAGAGCTCCATTACATAGCCATTTTTTTACCTATTTAGTTGTCCATCCATTCAGAATGTCACATTGTAACTCTAATACATGAGTATTGTCGGACACAGTGTGGAAACGTTGCCAATGTCAAGGTAAACAATGTTTACTGCTCTCCACATGTCCACAAATCTATTTGTTTTATCACAGAAGGTAAAGAGGCTGGTTAGGGATGGTTTAGCTTTTGTAAATCCATGTTGACTGTTCTCAATTACCTTCTGCTTCACGTGGCCAGAAATGTGTTCCAAAAGGACTTGCTACATGGTTTTCCAAGGGACAGATGAAAAGCTGACCAGCTTATAGTTATCTGGCTTTTGTGGACTATTTAAAAGAGGAATGCAACATTTGCTTTTCTCCAGGCACCTGCCATCTGCCTCAGTTTCTTTTCAGAGATAGTGGTGATCAGCTTTGCAAGGACTTTCACTACCACCGGAGGTACTATAATACCATCAGGTATCATGGACTTGCATGGGACAAGTTGTCTCCAGGAATCCTTGACTTAATCCTCATCCACTGCTAGCACACCCCTTGAACCCTTTCACTAAAGACAGAGGCTTCAGAAACCTTGGTGAAGACTGGGGCACATAAGGCATTGAGCATCTCAGTCTTATCTGTCAGTAAATCCAGCCCGTTCAACAACAGGCTCCATTTTCCTTGGTCAGCCTTTTACTACTAGCGACATGGAAGAAGCCTGTTGCCCTTGATATCTCTTCCAAGTCTCATTTCCAGTTGATTTATGGTCCTCCTGACAACACTCACAGAATCACAGAATCATCATGGTTGGAAAGGACCTCCGGGGTCATCAAGTCCAACCTTTCTCCTAGCATCTCTCTAACCACTACACCACATCTATTTGTTCTTTAAACACCTCAAGGGATGGTGACTCCACCACCTCCCTGGGCAGCCTGGTCCAGTGCCTAACCACCCTCTCAGTGAAGAATTTCCTCCT
>JAVSBS010008648.1:0-16463 GCA_033124195.1 Coracias cyanogaster
GGTCTTCAGGGGCTTTCGCTGGAGAGTGGGTAAAGGTGGGCAGGTCTATACCCGCAGGAGAAAGCGGCCACCTGGGATTCCTAGGAGAAGGAAAATATTTTTCAGAATGGGGGAGATTTTGGATAGCCTCTTCCTAATGCCAAAGCTAGTTTCCAGTCATGTTAGCGTAAATCTAGCATCATCCTACTGGTAACGGGGGACTGACTTCAGATCACCCAGGGGTAACTGGTCACCTGGACATGGTCCCTGGGCAGCGTGCTGTAAGTGACTCTGGTAGGCAAGGGGGCTGGACAAGATGACCTCCAGAGGTCCTTTTGAACATCAGCTGTTCTGTGAAATGTGTCCGAGATGTCTGGAGCAATTCATGTCCCTTGCGGCAGGCATTTAGTGACATTTCAAACTGTATCTGATAACCAGCCTGGGCTCGACCTGTGCATTTCTAGAAAGGGGCAGTTTTTCCGTGATCCTGTGTCAAACCCTTGTTGCTTGTGCCAACACATGAGTACACTCATGATATAAAATGGGACTGTAAGACCTTTTAAATGTCAGGAAATAAGGCAGCAGCTTTGTGCTAGCGCATGCAGAGTTATCACATTAATATTGCTTTATTTTGGCACCAAACCTCTGGGAAGAATCTCTGTTAGAGGACAGCATTTATAGCCTTGGAAATAGTTAAGGTATGCAAAGAAAGGGCTGTCCTTCAGAAAAGAACTGTTATGATGAAGATAATCTTGACTGGTAGCCTTTCAAAAGGGAGAGATGAGAAGGACCCTGTATGTTTGGGTGGGAGGAGTGAGAAAAGCATACTGCAGCTGACACTTTAGTTTACCTGTCTGGTAAAGCATAACATGCATATGTACAAAGAGCACCCAGCTGGCATGTCCTAAGTCTGAGGTACCCTCATAATACTGAAGCTGCACTCATTTGCTTGCATCTTTGAAGAGACTGTGAAGAGGATCAGCTGTATTTTGAGATATGTGATTTTTCAGGATTAGAAGAGATTTTGACCTCTGCAGAGCAGAGGAACACAGTTTAGCTGGGAGCAGGGCTGTTAAGGTCATAGCACTTTCCAGGATGGCAGCACAATCAGGCTGTGTTTGTTTTAGATCATTCAGTTTACCAAAACAGCAGTCCATCAGCTTAGCCCTCCTGACTGCAGAATCCCTGCAGTGCCCAGAGGCTGCAGCCAGCAGTAATAAAACTCTCTGAATGCATCTTTCAAGGTGTGCTTGACATGATGCCAGCTAGTCCTTGAAAGGTACCCATGTGCAGCAATTCATGGCATTGTTCACACTCTTCATATTTAATCATTTCATTACTAATTAATATGGTCATTACAACGGTGCGAAGGGAAAAGATGATTATTAAAGGTTAATGTCATTGCTGCTCATACTGTGCCTTGAATTGTTACCATTTTTTCCTAGGTATTTAATTAAACTGATAAGTAACAATACAATTACCTTTAGTTATGTATGTGCAACCATATTCATTTGTCCCTCTGTGAGGCCAGCGACTGCCTGCAACAATGAGAGACAGAGGTGGGGATATTAAATACACGGTGGTTTTGTTTTTCTTTTGATTTTGCATGCTCCTCTGCTTTCTGCTCCTCTCATGCTGAGGCTGCCTAGAAGTGAAGCTCCAAAGACACATGGCCATGATGAAAAGTCTGTGACGTATTTATAGATTTAAAATATTGCTTAGGTATAGTGGCAGCCTAGTTTGGGGACTGGGAAAACTACTGTCCTTGGTTCAGCTGGGATAGGGTTAATGCTGACAATCAGCTGGGAGAGGCCACAGCTAGATCCCTGGAATACCTGGTCCTGAGCTGATGTGCTGATGTCATGCCCACTATATAAGTGTTTCAGCAGGACCAGAGCAGGCACAGCAAGTCTGGGGACAGATGGAGCCTCGTGGTTTATAATCACTTGCTTTACATATAATTTCATTAGTATTATCGCTACTGCTGTTGTTTCTTCTCTTTGAGATGTGCCATCAAACTGTCCTTATCTCAGCCCACTTGGTTTTCACCTTTCTTCCTTCTGGTTGTCCCCCCACACAACCGGCGAGAAGCTGCTGCTGTTTAGTTACCAACTAAGGTTAATCAACGACACTTCATATATTTTTCCCTAACTATAACAACTGTAGAGTGCATTTCAGCCAAGATTTCACAACACTTTAGACTTACAAAAAATTACTGAATCAGTAATAAACCAAGTGGCTGATGTATTTTTCCTGCTTTGACAAGAGTTACTACTGCTGAACAGACACAGTGTGACAATGGCACAAGTAGATCCACTCTTCTTTCTCTGTCCCCTCTTGTTGCAGGCTGCGCTCTGTGCCTGGTGATACCTGGACCAAAGCTTGCCTTAGACCAAACCCACTGGACTGGTTGTTAACCCACTCTTGGGCATAGCTGAGGTCTAGATTCAAGACTGTATTTATGTTACTTAATTAGTACAGGTTCAAGTATTCCTACTAGTAATGCAGCTAAGTTGCAGATGGCTAAACATAAAAAAAGTCTTTTCCATCACTGTCTTAATCCTAAGGCCTTAAAACAATGTCATGGGATCAGTGCTGGAAACACAAATCAAGCCCAGTCTCCTCTCAGGAAAGGAAAGAGACCTATACTTGAAGGCAACTCCTATACCTGAGTTGGAGGTGTTTTGAGAATTCTGCAGATAAACCATAGTAAAACACAAAACTCATGAGATCAACAACATGGACACAGAGAAGGGGGCAGGCTCTGGCCTACAAGTGAGCCATTTCACTTACGGTCACAGGTCTTCTCTCTACAGAGCAAGCACTTTAAAAGCATGGTAAAATTAGAGCTAGGCAACATAAAAAGACCATGCTGATATGTGAGTGCATGTTCAATATGTATATTTTTGTGTATGGAATCAGGACTAGATCCATAAATTCTGTGTCATAGATCTCATATGGCTACCACTGAACAGTATTCGGAGTTAAATGACTGGAAATATTATTTTGTACATATAATGGCAAATGTTTCATCACAGCTGGCCAAAGAACAGTTAATATGATTTTGATTGATTAAATATTTATGCTAATAACTTGTACTCAGAGGAGTTACATTTGTAATTCTTCTGAGTTAACACTGCAGTAGAGATCATAGATGATAAATTTCTGTGCTTTTGTGTGTTAGTGTTCAGATTCACTGCTACAATTACTCTAATGTTCAAATTCTCTATAGTATGTGATGTAAGAAATTAAGACACATATAAGACCTGAGCAGAACTCATAGGAACTGATGGAAAGACCTTAATCATTTCCACAAAGCTGTGGATCAAATTCTATTGAGGGAGGCCACTTTCAACATAGAAGTAATTGGACAATGGTAAGGACAATCCCATTACCTCACTTGTATTTAATTCCAGTCTAGAGAAGGGACATGGTGGAAGCACACTAAAAGATAGATTTAGAATTTAAATAAATCTTTGCCATTTGGATTGAGTTGAAATAAATAGGATATAATTTAATAAGGACAAGAATGAAGCAACATGCTTCAATAAGAGTTTCCAGCTACACAAAAGTGAACTGGGCAATAACTGTCACTGGAATAGGGCAAGGGGAATAGCAAACTGAAAGCAATCCAACATAGTTTAATGAGGTGGAAATAGCAGATTCCATATAAGTATGTGTAGTCCTGAATGTCACATACAAAATATTTAAAGTAATCCTCCCAGTGTGCTTACTTCTAGGCTTGACTATGCTCTGCTCACTTTTATCCATAATGCTTTAGGAGAGGTGTGGACTGTCAGGAAAAGAAGTAGAAGGGAGGAGAAATGCTCTAAGAGTCATGATCTTGGAGGAAAGGCTGTAAACATTATATTAGGATTGGGGTAGGTCAGTGTCTATCTGATATGGCACTTGCATTTTGATTCTAATTTGGGGAGTGGTTTCAAGGAGATGACTTCTTGCCTTCTTTGTTTTCTATTATTTTGAATTTGTGGAAGATTTAATCGTATATAAGATTTACAGAGTTAGATACATCCTTGTTTGTGTGTCTTTTGTGTCCTGGGAAAGTCTTCATGCTACTACAAAAAATTCAGCAATGACAATTCTATCCACTTTGCTATCTCACTTGTCTCTCTTACACACATCAGTGCAAAACCAACACCTTTAGAAACAAATTTTAAAAACAAAAACAAAAAAAAAGAGAAGGAAGGTAGGATATCTCTTCCTCTTTATTCTGAGCGAGCTTTTCATCAGTAAGTTTATGCAAAAAAAAAAAAAGGAAAGTTTTCATTTTGACTAACTGATATGTTGTCATGAAAAATAATGTTTCATCAAAAATTACCAACCTTGTCTTGCATTGGCGGGTAGAGGATGGAATGAATCTTAACAATAAATGACATCCATGACTGTAGACCATAATTAAAAAGAAAGTTAACAAAAACCCTGCAAGCCAAACTGCAGGAGACAGATTGCTCACAGTTTCATTTCCAGGATATTTTAATTTTTCAATTCCTGCTGAAAGAGGTGAGGAATCATGAAGGACTAACTATGATCAATGCCCCTCTAAGATGAGCTGCAAAAAAGTTAAGAATACAGGTCATGTGACAACTCTGAAATAAGTTTATTACATTGCCTCTCCTGGAGGTATTCCGGGGAGCCCTGTAGCTTTTTATGATCAGCAGAGAGAGGAAAGGAGGAACTCCAGGCTGAACTACAGTGAGCAGATGCCCTCCCTCTGGTGTTTAATTTAATTAATTGATGTTTGTTGAAATAAAGCCAATTAACCTGGCTTATCTCTTTATCAATCATGCTTCTGCTTCCATTATTCAGCTGGAAAAATGGCATCATGTGTTTTATGGCAGACAGCAGGAACAATTAAAACCAACCTGTATGCATTGCCTGCAGCAGGCTTTGCAACAAACCATGAGAAATAGATTTTGTGGTGTAAGACAAAGCAGTCAGGCTTTTTACTTGAATTGTTTTCTGCCTCTGAATTCCCTTTAATTCTTTTACACATAGGAGTGAGGAGAAACTGAGGCATCATACAGTCAACACTGTTGTTTAAGGTCACAGTGAGATCAATCTGATTCCTGGGTTTTCAGGGACTTGGTCTCAGACCCCTGTTGTAGATAGTAGGAAGCACATTGTACTCCAGTGACAGGAGTCATCAAAGGATAGTGTACTCTGAGATCAGTTGCAGTACTCATCTGCAAACTTCAAAGAAATGGTTGATCATGTATATCGTAAACAAATGCAAGAGACGTCCGCTTTACTGATCATGGAACCTGCTATAAACTACCCTTCTTTTATCTTCTAGCAGTTATACCCTACAAAAGCTTTTTCTTGTGCCCTGTTTAGGCATGATGATGAATGCAGATTCAGGAAAAAAAAAATCTACTATATAGAAGCATAGTCAGGATTATGCAAATCCGGTTTTCCTTAGTTTAACTTTAGTATGGCTACATTGATGTACCATGCTGTTCATGTGTGTTGGGATTGAATGGCTCCCTGCCGTTTTGGTTTTGTTTGTGTTTGGGGTTTTTGCTGTTTTGAGGAAGGGTTTTACAGCCTTCAAGATTTCCAGGGTGCTAACAACTTAAGAGGAAAGTCAGTGAGTGTTACCTGGAAATGCTGATGGTAGTGGGACAGTCCAATGCATAGATCTGAAGGAGAGGAAGGAAGAGGGACACGCCACTTTCTTGGCTACATTTAAAGCAATTGTATCATGTGGTAAAGCTTTCTATATCTAGGACGTATTTTGGTGATTTTTGTACTTACTGGTTCTGGCAGCACCTAACTGCTTTGGAAACTTTAGTGCATGATCTTTATCATTGATTCCTGATAATCCTGAAATGCACTCAAAAACAGCACAGTAGTATTGCTATCTACAGAGCAACTACTGACTAAATACTGGAACAACCACTAACTCCTGCTGAAAAAATTCCCTGTTCATAACCAATCACCAAACATTTGCTTTCTGGTGGTGAATGGTGATACATGGATATCTGTAACTCTCCAGAATGTTCCTTTTAGCAAAACTTAAACTTCTTTGCAACAGGAAGCACTTTTTTATTTTTTTTTAATAGATAACACAACCCTTTCATTTTGGTTCATTAAGATAGTGCTGCATTAGTCATCTGCTTTGCATGATATTGTTTTTCACTCTGACTGGACACCTTAAACTTTTTGAGAAAGAGAATACTAAGCAGGCAAAAAAATAAAAGAGAAATAACTTCTGTCTGCTGCTGCAATTTTAGATGATTTAAGATTGCTTGTCATCATATCACCAGCATTCAATGTTTTCATTCTTATGCTAATTTTCATATGAAAAGATGAAACAGAGGAGGTTTTTATATGTATGATTTTTTTAAAGTATACCATTGCTAGGGATGTGTTTAGGAGTAACCAACAACTTGTACTATTTCCATAAAGCACTCATTGTATATAGATTGAAAACATAAATCAATTACTACCTTTTGCAAGAATTCACTACTAGAATACCAAATATGTTGGTTAAATTAAAGCCGATCTGGTAGGTTTCCTGTGAAAAATTGAGGGCCTTAAAATATTACTATAGTTTTCTGCAATTTCTCATGTTATAGAAGGTTTGTGTTGAAATGGCTGTTTTGAAACCTCTGTAGCTTGTTTTTGTTAATCTTTTTGGTTTTGTTTTTAAGAAAAATTTATAAGGGCAAAAGTTATATACATGAACAGCACAGGTTCTCTGGACGATTAATATTCCATTACTAAGAAAGCAAATTCAATACATAGACCTTCTCTCCAAGGGATAATTTATTTGTATTTCCTGCCTGCTTTCGATAAATGGAAGCTGAAATTGAAAAGTCAAGAGCAAATTCCACTGGAGAAAGGCGTAATGCACATCTCTTTGCTTTTTTGTTATCTGCGCAAAAACCAAGAATATGTGCCATTGATTATCCGTGTCTTCTGCACAGAAGCACAGACACTGAGACAGGGTACCAACAGGTAATAAGTGAACTGGGTTGCCATAGGAAATTGTCATTTAGTTTGCAGGGGGATGTAAGAGAATCTATTTGGACGAAATTGTTGATCTGATACTGGTATTGCATAGGTAGAGCTGTCAGGACTCAGGCCATGGATGCAGTACGAAGGAAGGTATCTCAGCATCATGGCCTCCACTCATGAATCCCACACTGTGGAGCCAGATATTGTTCAGAAGCGTGTTGCACAGTGTCAGCTCATTGTACATGTTCACCTGGCCTCTTCTGACAGGGTTTTCCAGAACTGCCAGGGCAATATTTTTCTGTTATTGTTTTATGCTGTTTTCCCTACATGGTTTTCCTCATGGTCTTGCATCCAGAAGCCCTGAGACTAACCTGTCAGGTTCTCATGGGATTTGATTGCTACCAGCACAGTGAATGGCCACTCCTGCCCCTTTCATAAACCTTGTTGTATGACTTTTAGTGTGCATTAAGGAAACCCAAAACTCAGGGCATAGCAAAGTAGACAGTGGTCATCTAGATACCTGATCAGGATTATCTGGTGAAACACATGCACAAAAGCTTAGCAACTAATGTATGTGCAATGCCTGTGCCCAACTAAGTGTGCTCCAGTCAGCACAGAGAATATTATCAATGGGACCAGCCCATGGGATTTGGAGCAGATCCTGGTAGAAAGTACAAAGTGCTGGGGGGACAAGGGCGTAATGGCTTGTTACCATTTTAACCTGCTAGATCTGGAGAGACTGCTCAGAGGAGGCCTCACTTAGTCACTTGTGACTCTGTCACTGCTCTTCCCAGCTGGCCATAAGGAGACGTGGTTTGTTGGTCTTAGCTGTGGTAGAGTTTTTTGCTTCTCTCTCTCCCTTTGCTTTGTTTATCCCTAAAGTAATTTTGATAGTACTGTATGACATGAGCTACTGACCTCACTAACAAAGCGTTGTACATGTAACCCTGTTTCTACCCTCATTAACAAAGACTCTTAAGAGGATATGGTCCAGTACCGAGTATTTTTAAGGAAGACAAGTTTTTTCTGCTCTGTCAAAGAACCGGTAGAGGTAAAACATTCACAATGACGGCCACTGCTATGTCATGCTAGTTTAAACTGCTGAGTGAAAGGGATTAAATGCTCAGAATTTCCTTCCTAGTGGGTGGGTTAATTAAGTGCATTTTCCACTTGGAGCAAATAGTCAGGACTGTTAAATTTAAAAGCAGAATATTGCAGACAATTCAGAATACCAGCTCAGCTCCGAGTTTGTGCACCCTGTACTCATCTAGAAGGCACAGCTATGTAGACATAGTATATTAGGCTTTTTAATCAGTTGAGGTCCAGAAATAGAAAGAATAATACAGTGATTGCTTTTGGTTTACTGATAATTTATTCTATTTATGCCGTGGCTTAAGCTTCGAAGACAGACTCAAACATTGTGTTGAATAATTGTTAATATTGGTCGTGTCTGCATCACAAAGAAGGCTGAAAGTCTACTATACAGAAGTCATAAAAGAAAGAACAACCTAGGATGAGACGTTTGGAAAGTGATGTATAAAAAAATCTAAAATACTACATAGTGTAAAATCTGATAAACATATTGTTGGAAAGACAAACCTGTTGAAGGTCTACATTTGTCTTCTCTTCAGCATCCATTTCTTTAAGTCCAAAGAAATAATAAGTGGGAATAAATCCACTTTCTGTCCGTCTCTGTAGTGGTATCTGTGACACAACTACACTCAAAATCTTTGTGGAGCCTGAGTAGGAGAAAGAGGGGATTTGGGCCTGGACAGGATTGTAGTTAGGCTGCCTGGGTTCTATTTCAAAGGTGTAATAAGTGTTAAGTGTCCTCTTAGGAAAGCTATGCAAGCCCAAACACTCAAAACTCAATTGCTTCTTAGTAAAATCAGTGAGACCAAGATGCAAATGGGTCTTAGCCTCTCTTTTTCTCAGTAGGATTGGCTTTTCTCCAAGGCATTGTGGGGAAGAGTCTTGAGTACTTGAGAAATGTAGAGATGATACCTCAAAAGAAGTCCTGTGACCGTATCAATGCTGTCATCCACAGGCATCTTCACAAAAGTTAACAATTCATGTTCAGAATGTTTTGTCTGCTTTGCTTTGGTTATGTGTCTAACAGGAAGTGAAAACAGTGGCTTTTTGGGGGCGGGCCTTTTGTGTAAAATCAACAATTTTCAGTAGTAATATGCTTATATTAAATCCTCCCTTTGGTAGGCTGTTTCTTATGGTATGGACCCATTCTTCAGCATGTATCCTTTAGCTCAAGTTGTTGGGGTTATTTATTCATGCCTTACTAATAAATCTTGCTGAGCATGAGGAGCATTGAATTTCATTTCGCTGTTAAGACAGCCGTGTTTCAGCCATATCACAACTTTCATGAAACTAATTCAAGTATTTCACTACAAGTTCATGGGAGAATGTGATGACACATTTATTTTCAGGAAGATAAAAATCAAATGAACATGTACAGTCACCCAGTAAAAGGAATATTTTGTGACTACATCTTGTTTTTTGAAACATTTTATGCAGGGAAGAAAGAATTACACAGAGCCACAAATCTACCCTGAAGAGATTTGAAATATAAACTGCATAAAAAGTGATTTCACAGATTTCAGAAATTGCAGCAAGAGATTAACAGTGCACAGTACAATGAAATGATTATATACCTCATAAAAGGGGGAAGTGAACACAGTTGATAGACAGAGTGGCAGAATGAGGGAGCTGAAGTGTTGAATAGATTATCTATCCCATTCTCCATCCTGACATGACTGTGAGATTATCCTCTGTGTGGAGGTGTTTTATCTTAACTCCACTTGGTGATTATGGGGTTTCAACATCCACCATTAGAAAATCACTGTATTTTTCCAGTGGCAAAATACGGAAATTCTCCTCTCATTAATAGCACCTTCATAAACCTACCTATTTTTTTCTATTGGCAATTATATCTGTCTCTCTTACACTTTCTCACGCACACCCTGTTCTCCTTTCCTTAAATCAAGTATTACCCGTTAAAAAGGCTGCTTTGCCACTTGCTTTTGAATGCTGACTTGATGATAGATTGTGGTCCCATTGAAGTCAGTGTTAAAGTTCCAGCTGACTCTGAAAGTAGAGCTGAGCCTTCTAATTGAGTTATAATCAGATTGACTTAAAGACCAATTTTCAGCAGTCTAGGGTCCCTAGCTGAACCATATTTTCATGATGAGCATGGTGCTGTAGCTTCCTAAGATTTTAATATTACATATGATACAGTACAGATGACTGGATCCTGTTCATTTTGTAAGATATGGATGTAAGTGAACCACGTGAATGGGATCTGATTTATTCTAAAAGAGTATTTGCAAGTGTTTTATAGGAAAGCCTGGCTTCTAGTCATATAGATATGTAAACTTGACTTTGTGTTCTTGGTGTATTGAAAGTGTAGCTGAGAGAAAAATTTTTCAGGAAACCTGTTAAAATGTTAACGTGTCAGCGTGAGGATATTGTCAGAGTATGAAAAGACACACATATTTACATAGTGACAGAATATATGATATAGAAAATTATGAGAACTTTATTCTTTGATAGCTCAGTTAAGATATAGGCTGGTTCTTGATTTCTGAATATCTTCCTAACTTGACTTTTTTTTGCTCTGCCATGTCTCTGTGTTTTCAAGTCCAAAGTAAATGAAAAGAAAGTGGCCTTCAAAGGACTGTCTTTTTTATGTTCAACATGTCTCTTTAGTCATCACTAAAATAACAGCTCTTATTAAATGAGTGGCTTTTAAAGTCCTTAAAGTTCTCGAAAGAACAAGTTTCAGCTAGCCATTAGACTATTTCTGTTAGAGGTCTGTGCAGAGGCAGCCACCTGTCAGGATACTTTTAAAATGAATGTCCACAGATATAGGATTCAATGCTGAAGGAATCAAAGTAGAGTGCAACAGGGCAATGAACTCACAGTGAGAATAGGGGGAGATTATCACTGCTTTTGCTTCCACATCATCTTCCCAATCAGAATTGCATAGGAGGCTCATGCTGTTTTACTAAACAATTTTGGGTTCCATTCCACCTGTAAGTAACCCTTGGTGTTATCCCCTGAAAATAAGCCTGGTACACTAACTGGCAGAAAGTCCTTGGAATATAGAAATTTCTGGATCACTAAATCTGACCTTCAATTATTAATGGTAACTTCAGTATCTACCCTATTCATAGCATGATTGAACTGCTTTTTTAATTGTAATTTCTTCCCCTACTATTCCTATGGAAAGCCTGTTTTAGTATATTATTGGAAACCTCATAGTTTTTGGCTTAGCCAATTTACATCCATTTTTGTTTTGTGCTTTTAATTAAAAAGTTATCTTTTTCTAACAGAAATAGTTTATCTCCTTCATAAATATTGGCTTCCTGGTTTTATGGCTTTTCTCAGACTTTCAAACAGAGGATACCAAGGCTAGAAGACGCCATAGCAGGTCATTCAATTCACCCTCCTCTTTAGTGAGGCTAAAGGAGCTAAGCTCATCTTGTTGAAGACATAGGCTTTTCTACCTTGAACTGCAACTTTAGTTACAGATTGGAAATCTTCTTTTAGGAGCTGCCAAAAACTTGATGTTTCTGAAGATAGTGAGTCAGTCATCCTCCTTGGAAGCAATATGCTTATGTAAAACTCTATCAGTGTTTTTATTATCCATAAAATTGCCTATTTCTGCATAATTCAGCAATATTTGACCGGATGACCTCCAGCAGCCAAGGTAGTTCTGATGCATCTGTTATAACCGTGCTCCATCATATGAATCAAAAGATGTTCTGATTTAATTCACATCTTCCTGTTCTATTATTTAGTACTGTCTTCCCTTTAGCACCGTGGAGTAATAGACCTTTCATCTCCAAAAGTTAAGGAAAAGGCTGCTGCTTCCAGCTAAGTGCACAAGCCTACTTTGCCCATGTATTTATATATATATATAAAAAAAATATACTATAAGCTAAGTCAAGAAATCCTAAAATGAATTTCAATTAATATGAGGAATAAGTTGAGATATTATGGCTCTGTGGGATCACACTAGGAACCTGCAAAATCTGAAAAACATCAGTTCTAGTACCAAGTGAAAAAGTAATGGATAACAGATTTAAGTACAGGGCTTACAAAGAAGTACTTAATTTAAAATAAAGGAAAACAATTGTGTGTAAATTAAACATTGATCATGAAAAGACACTAATTAAGATGCACTAATGATATAAAACTTAATTCTCATGCAATTTATGCATAATTACTCCTGAACAAATATTTAATTAAATTCCCTTTTATACCTTAAAACAATCTTCCCTTCTTTCTCACACTCTATCTTTTTATCTCTAATTGCTAGATAAGAATATGTGAGCTCTTAATTGGTTCAGAGTAAGAATGACAGGTATTAAGGGAATTCAATGCACTTATATTTTTAGTTCTTAAAAGTTAGAAGGGAAATGTTATAAAAGTGGATGACTTGAGAAGCGTGTAGTGGTTTTACAGACTAATTGTTTTAATTAATTCAGTTAATTAGCAGATATTTTCAAAGATCTTTTAAGACATAGATTGCAATGTAAGCACTGTGTTGATATTATTAGAGAAAGCTGCAGACGCTTCACTCCAGAAGCTGGGCTGGCAAAACCTTCAGCAGGAGCGGTAATGGTTCAAGAGGAACCCATAGAGAAAATAAAGCTTCTTAGTTTAAATCCCATTTCTAAAGTAAAACCAATGCAAATTGTTAGGGTGAAAGAAATCCAATGGCCTTAGAGAGGTGAGGCTGTCTCAGCCCCATACCCAATGGCTGTGTGTGGATTCCTAGTAGGCATACACAGAACAACACTCATATACACCATATATATGGACAACTGGACACACAGATCAGCACGGACAGACAACCTCAGCACTTACACAAACATAAACAGCCTTAGCAGCCTCATCCTGTCCCCCTGTCTGCCTGATCAGGAGGAAGGTCTGTGAGTGGGAAATATACGTAGACATCTGAATGTATGTACAATATGTATCCCTTCAGAAGCTGGCCTTAGACAGGACCTCCCCCCTGAATCTGTCTCCCCAGTTCCTGACATCTGGATAAATGAACCCCAAAGGTTCTCAGTCCCACTCCAACTGCTGGTAAAGATACCTTGCTCATGGAAATACACATGTACACGCACAGAGACTACTGGCGGCTGTCTGGGACTCCCCTAGTCCCTCTGGCAGCCAGATCCTCCCATGGTCTCATCCTCAGAGACACAAGCAAACCTGACTCACAGGCCACCTCACCGACAAGCCTGACTTGATATTTGTTAGTACTCAAACACTCACACACCTGCACTCCCTCCAGCTGCTGGCATCACAGACACATGGGCCCAACTCCCACTCCAGTTGTTGGCACTTAGACCTGCCCCCCCCACCATGCACACAAACCAGAAAAATAGTTTCAAAGGGAATTTTATAACATAAGGCAGAAAACGCTGATCAGACACCATGCATAGTTGTAGAAATGCTCTGACTAGCAACCTCTGTACAGGAAACCCACCCCTTTTATCCCTTTTGCCCTTTGTTTTCTGATACTTGTCCCCAAATCACCTAGATCCACCCCTTTCCTCACCTTTGGTTCTTCAACTAGGCATCCCATAATGACTGTTGTGCAACCCCGAAATGCTCTTCCTCCGCATCCCATAATGTGTTCCATCCCCTGAGCAGTGACCCACTCAGGCTGAAAGGTGCTCCCAAAAGATATGAGAGCACCCAACAACATATCTTGATGAGTGTTACCCCATGATCACAGAACTGAACATCTGGGGATGCCCTGACAAGGGTCTGAACAGGGTACACTTTATTCTGTGTGTAGTTTGGGTTCCATGGCCAAGCCTACAAGGTACCAAAATTCCTGCAGTTTATAAAAAAGAAGAGTGTTAGAGAATGTCTGTAACTAAGAAGTTTGTGAAGTTTTCAGATGAGGCTGAGAACCTTTATCCTGAGCTGAAATGTACTTTCTGAAGGGCATCCAAGTTATTAATCCATATGCAACATGCCTGAGCTCAGCTGGGCATTTCTCATTCTGCATCCAAGTGATTTTTCTTTCATGTTTTTTTATGCATTGGTATTAATGCATAAACAATCTAAATTATGCCCCTGGATTAGAAAACTTTTTTTCACTTCCAAGGGTAGTAGATTGTTTGGATTTCTCAGAAGTGTCTATTGCATCCTTACACTTATTACCAAAACCTGCTGTCCTCTGGAAGATTTGTAACCTGTGAGAGAGAAGCTGGAGAATCAGAGGCAGTCCTTACTTCAGCATATGTACCTATTTATCACTTAGTTGTCACATGTAATAATGAATTCAGGATGGTAGGTGTTAGAAGGGACCTCTGGAGATCATCTAGTCCAATCTCCCTGGCAAAGCAGGTTAACCTAGAGCAGGTTGCACAGGAATGCATCCAGGCGAGTTTTGAAAGTCTCCAGAGAAGGAGATTCCACAACCTCTCTGGGGAGCCTGTTCCAGTGCTCCATTACCCTCAGAGTAAGGAAGTTTCTTCTTATGTTTAAGTGGAACTTCCTGTCTTCCAGTTTTTGTCCATTGCCCCTTGTCCTATCACTAGGCACCACTGAAAACAGACTGGCCCCATTCTCTTGACCTCTGCCCTTTAGATATTTATAAGCATTGATAAGACCCTCTTTCAGTCTTCTCCACATTAAACAGACCCAGATGTCTCAGCCTTTCCTTATAAGGCAGATGTTCCAAGACCCTAGTCATCTTTGTAGCCATCCATTGGACTCTCTCCAGTAGTTCCCTGTCTCTCTTGAACTGGAGAGCCCAGAACTGGACACAGTACTCCAGATGTGGCCTCACTAGGGCAGAGTACAGAGGGAGGAGGACCTCCCCTGACCTGCTGGTCACACTCTTCTTAATGTATCCCAGGATACCATTGGTATTCTTGGCTACAAGACCACACTGCTGCCTCATGGCTAACTTGTTATCCACCAGGACTCCCAGGTCCTTCTCTGTGGATCTGCTTTCTAGCAGGTCAGCCCCTAACCTGTATTTGTGCCTGGGGTTCTTCCTCCCCAGGTGCAAGAATCTACACTTACTGTTCTTCATCAGGTTCCTCTCCACCAAACTCTCCAGCCTGTCCAGGACTCACTGAATGGCAGCACAGCCTGCTGGTGTGTCAGCCACTCCTCCCTGTTCTGTATCATCAGCAAACTTGCTGAGGGTACACTGTCCCTTCTTTCACATCATTGATAAATATATTGAACAAGACTGGACCCAGCACTGACCCCTGGGGAACACCACTAGCAACAGGCCTCCAACAAGACTCTGCACCACTGATCACAACCCTCTGAGCTCTGTCATTCAGTCAGTTCTTAATCTACCTTACAGTCCACCCATCTAACCCCTACCTCCTGAGCTTGCCTATAAGGATGTTACAGGAGACAGTGTAAAAAGTTGAGGTAGACTACATCCACTTCTCTCCCCTCATCTATCCAGCTGGTCTTGCCATCATAGAAGGCTATCACATTGGTCAAGCGTGATTTCCCCTTAGAGAATCCATGCTGACCACTCCCAATAACTATTTCCTCCACATGCTTAGAGATGACCTCCAGAAGAAGCTGTTCTATCACCTTTCCAGGGATGGAGCTGAGGCTGACTGGCTGGTAATTGCCTGGGTCCTTCTTCTTGCACTTTTTCAAGACTAGAATGATATTGGCTTTTCTCCAGTCCTCAGGCACCTCTCCTGTTCTCCATGACCTTTCAAAGATGGTGGACAGTGGCTTAGCAATAACACAGGCTAGCTCAGTCAGCACTTATAGATGCATCCTACTGGAGCCCAATGATTTGTGGGCATCCAGCTTGCCTAACTAAACTCTATCCTGATCTTCCTCAATCAAGGGAGAGTCTTCCTTTCTCCAGACTTTCTCTCTTACCTCCAGGACTGGGGTTTCTGACGGCCAGTCTTAGCAGTAAAGATTGAAGCAAAGGCGGCATTCAGTAACTCCACCTTCTCTGTATCCTCTGTCACCAGGGCACCCACTTCATTCAGCAGCAGCACCACATTTTCCTTTGTCCTTCTTTTCCTACTGATGTACTTGAAGAAGCCCTTCTTGTTGTCTTTGACATCTCTTGCCAGATTTAATTCCAAGTGGGCCTTAGCCTCCCTTGCATCCCTTCATACTCCGATGTTATTCCAGTATTCCTTCCAAATGTCCAGTCCATTTTCCACATTCTGTAAACTTCCTTCTTATGTTTGAGTTTTTCTAGAAGCTCCTTGCTCATCCATGTAGGTCTTTTCCCTCCTTTGCTTGATTTCTTACAGGGATACACAAATCTTGAACTTGGAGGAAGTGGTGCTTTAATATTAACAAGCTCTCTTGGGCCTCCCTACCTTCTAGAGCCCCAAAACCATGGGGTTCCTCCAAGTAGGTCTTTGAAAAGGCCAAAGTTAGCCTTCCTGAAGTCCAGGCTTGTAATCCTACTAATTGCCCTGCTTCTTCCACATAGGATCCTGAACTCCACCATCTTA